>JAEMOT010002233.1:321444-340507 GCA_019297695.1 Apostasia ramifera
CATTCTTAGATAATTACGCTATGCAAACTCAAAATATTATAAAATCTTACATACACACACTTAAGTTAAAATTTAATCAAAATCTATTTGAAAAAAAATATTTCGTTAGTAAATCATTAAAATTACATTTTTATCCTTAATAGTACATATTTTTTTCCTTCCTGGATGCCACACTAAAGCACTGATCTGTGCTAAAATCAATTCACGTCGCGGATGTTTCCTTTCCTTTCCACAACCTAAACATCAAAGTTTTAAGATTTTTACTAAAAATATATTTAAATATTTTTAAAATAATATGATGAACGATTCAGATTTTTTGTAATTTAATTATAGTTAGGTTATTGAAAAATTATAATTGCTCATTATAATGAAAATAAGTGAAAGTGTGTGTATGTAAGATTTTATAATGTTTTGAGTGTGCATAGCATAATTAACTAAAAATAGATAGGTAATGCATAAATAAAGTGAAATGGTGTGGCATGTAGGTAATTATCCCTAAATTTTATGTGTGATGTAATTTGCCTAGTTAAAATTGAACCAATTTAATTTTAACTTGTCAAATAAATACATCCTAATTTATTTATTTTGTTATAAGAACATCCATTTGACAGTAATATATAATTAGCACTCAATTCATTAGTCAAAATACTACATTTTAAATTTATAGGTCAAAATCATGATTGAATTTAATTTATACACTAAATAGCAAAAAAGTCAACTCATTAAAATCAACATTTTTCTTATCAAAAAATCTTGTTAAACCACTTGGGAATTTACTTTGATGATAGAAATTAAAGCTGATACTGCCAAGTAATTTTGATAATTTCTATATGAAGAGGCTGGTTGACCTACAGCCTCGTTCGGCTTGAGATAATTTTTTTGCTCAATATAAATTTCAACTATAAAAATCAACTTTATTTCACATTCAACACAAATACGAATATTAGAATTGAAAATATTTCACATTTTACATATTTTTTAATATTAAAATAAATTTGTCTCTCATTAAACTGAAAAAATATCTTTTTTCTTCTGTAAAAAAAAAGCTCGAACTAAATGAGGCCGTAAAGTATTTCAACTAAAAGTTGGGTTCACTTTTTCATCATTTTGCTAAATAAATTAATTTTTTTATTTTTAATCCAACATAAATTAATAGTAGACATTGGGGCATGTTTGTTTATAAGGTTAAATTTAATAAAATTAAAATTAAATATAGATAGAAATATTTTTTTATTAAAAATTATGAATGATGTGAAATAAAGTTAATTATTATGTTGGAATATATTAGGGATGTAATATAAAGTTAGTCATTATGTTGAGATATGTGAGTGATGTGATATAAGTTACTTATTATTTTAGTAATATGTATAAGATGTGAAATAAAGTTAATTTTTAATATTAAATTTTATGTGTGATGTGATATGCTAGTTTAAAATTAAACCAGATTAATTTTAAATGACTAAACAAACGGAACTTAGGGTGTGTTTACTTAGATCGATATATAGAATTATTATTTCATTCTACTCTTGTTTTTTATATAATAGTTATTCTTATATTTACTTTAATGGAACAACTATTTTATAAGAATATCTATTAGATATTTAATAGAATGGTCATTCCTTTTCGCATGTGAGGAATAATTATTCTTTATTTACATACATACACACATAAATATACGTATATATATATATATATGTACATGTACATCGTATTATTATATGTATACTATATATGTATATTTATATTTATATAAGTTCCATTTATTTAAAATCAAATTTAATAATAATAAATAACACAATATCTTATTAAATTATATTTATAAGTATCTTAGTATTTTTCTTTTCTATTCATCTTTTATATTATATTTTATTTCATCAAGTTAAATAAAAAATTTGTTATTTTTTTAAATAATAATTTTATTCTAATTTTATTCTACTTTATTAAATGTACTATAAAAAGTGAATGTTTATGAATGAAACAAAGAGGCTGACATAAACGTGCAGTTGTGAATTCCTGAGGTTTAATATATATATATATATGTATTGGATCATATATAGATTCTTATTTTTCAAATTACTCTTAAATGTCTTTTTGTTATTATTTAATTACATCAAAATATAATAAATCAGTAACTCTCACTTTTTTTATGTTGGACTATTATTTTTTTATGACTTGATCTTTGTATATTGAATTATTATTTGCATACTAAACTGCACAATTTTATCTCCCAAAAAATATTTTGACATCTAAATTTTTATGTCTTTTCACTAAAATTCAACAACTTATATTGTCTTGAATTGAATCATTATGCTGCTTTTTATCCTCTTCGAGTCCAAGTGTCACATCTCTTCTCTTTGTTTGTCTTTTTTTCTTTTATCTGATATCTTTTTTTTGTTGGTGCCCTCTGGGTGGGGAGAAAGATGATTGATTATCGATAAAGATTGGACAGAATTTTAACGAAATAATTGAATAGCTACGTGCACTAAAGCGAAATAACATAAAAAAAAAATAATTTTTGTCAGTGAAGAGTTTTTGCAGTTCAATCTCTATAAACATATAAAATTTATAGAATTTTATAAAACCCAAAATGGCAAAATCCAACCTAACCCATATGCAGGTGTGTGGCCAGATGTGTGGCCAGAACTGGCCAGGACCACCCAGATCGTGTGGCCAGATGTGTGGCGGACGTCAGCAAGCCGGAAGAAGAGGTGGGAGCCCCCCTGGGCTCGGCTGCCGGTGGTCAATCTTAACGGCGCCGTCGGATCAATGGACGATAAATAAATGACATGAAACTGATAAGCTCTGGCGGTGGGTCCCACAGCCGGATTAGTGGAGGCCGACGCACGCCGGCGTGGCCCACCACCGTAATTGCCGCCGGCGGCCGCTTGGTAGCCGGACACGCCCCCACGGTGCTCCCATTTGGATTGTTTGGCACCATGTATTATATAATTTATTGAAAAAGTTTTTTTTAATGTAAAAATAAATATTTTTTGCCAAACATTTTTAACAGAAGAATAAAGAAAGAGTTAAAGGTGTGCAAACTATAGTTTAAATTGAAAAATTAAATCGAATTATTAATATTTTGAGTATTTTGATTAATCGATTTGAGTTCAGTTTCACATGTTTGAAAATCAAATCGACCGATTATTAAATAATCTAAGTATAAATATGATTTTAGGCTTGGATCGATTCAGTTGTATTATAGTAGTTTTATAGTATTGACTTTGAATCTATTGAAGTAATATTATATATGTATATTTATAAGTTTTCATAATGTATTTTTATGCTAATTATTTAGTGTATTTTTTCAGCTATGATAATTAGAATGAATTCTTACAATAAAGACTGTCTAAAAACTTAAAAAAATATTCATCATTTTTGATAAACAAATGAAATTTTTATTATGTAATTTTGATTATATTATGATATTGATGTAATGATGTGTACAATTACTTTTGAATTCTTCTTACTTATTTTGTTAGTTTATTTTGGTGATGCTATTGAGTAATTAAATTAAAGGGATAATTACTTACATACACATAATTTTATTTTATTTATGCCTTACCTATCCATTCTTAGTTAATTACGCTATGCACACTCAAAATATTATAAAATATTACATACACACATTTTAACTTATTTCTATTATAATGAGTAATCATAATTTTTCAATAACCTAACTATAGTTAGATTATAAAAAATCTGAGTCGTTCATCATATTATTTTAAAGATATTTAAATATATTTTGAGTGAAAATTCTAAAATCTTACTATTTAGGTGGCGGCAAAGGAAGGAGACATCCGCGATGTGAATTGATTTTAGGACAAATCAACGCTTTAGTGTGGTATTGAGGAAGAAAAAAATATGTACTATTAAGAATAAAAATATAATTTTAATGATTTACTAACAGAATATTTTTTTTTCAAATAGATTTTGATTAAGTTTTAACTCAAATGTGTGTATGTAAGATTTTGTAATATTTTAAGTGTGCATAGCGTAATTAATTAAGAACGGATGAGTAAGGCATAAATAAAACTAAATTGTGTGGTATGTAGGTAATTATCCCTAAATTAAATTACTTATTGTACTAAATTACTCTTATATTAAAGTTATTATCTAGATATTAATATAGCAATATTTAATATCATAAGAAGAAAATTAAGAAAATTTTTGAGATAAAAAAATTTGGTTTTAACCAAACCAAACCAAATCAAACTGATATTTATTTGGTTGGTTTGGTTTATAATTTAATTTGTTTGGTTTGATTTCATTAAATTTAAAATTAAACTCAATTTTTTTTTTATTTGATCACCAAACTAACCGATTAAACTGAATGCACGGGCTTAAAAAGATTATTTTTTGATTTGATCATCAAATTAATAGATTAAACTGAATGCATAGACGTAGAAAGAGGAACTAACTTTAAAAGAGCAATTTATTTTTGAAATTATTTGCAATTAAATATAAGATAATTAATATTGTCTCTCTCTTGATGAAGCTCAGTATTATTTTGTGGATCACAATTTTTTGTGTGAGATCGAGACCTTCCATTATGATTGTCAAGATATTCTTTTCAACAGCTATAAATATTAATACATTTAATACACAATTTTGTAGTGTATAATTTTAAAATATACCTAAATTAATTAGCTTAATTAATTTATATTTAAAAAAATATTTATATCTTAAAAAAATCATTTCAAAAAGATTGGCAGCCTAATCATCTAGTGAAAAAATATTGATCAACTTGATAGACTGTAAAAAATTTATGAACTAAATATTTATTTATTTATGAGATTATTTTTAATTAAAATTGGAGATAATATTTGATTTAATGTTTTTATTCAAAGATTTATGAATTATTTTAAAAAAAATTATTTTGAAATGTGTAGGATAAGAAATTAAATTATTATTTTATTTTAAAAAATATGTAAAATGTGCAATAAAATTTATTTTTAATATTAATTTTTTTTATGATTTAAAATATTATTATTTAATATTAAAATTAATACATATAATGTGACTTATAAAAATAATTTGAAACTGAAATAAAATTAATTTGGGCACACAAACCCATGCATTTCTTAGATTTTAATGATTATGGATCAAATTAGAAGTCCAAAACAAAATTATAAATTTAACTTTTCACATAATTTTCACCACCTGAACATAGTCTTTATAATAATTTTTGAAGGTTATAAATTTTAGATATTAAAGTAATTATAAAAAAAAAAGGTTCATAATTTTTTAAAATTATTATCTGAGTTTTTTGAGATTAAAGATAATATAAAATCAGTCTGTTCATAAAAACATTATCAAAATTCAATTATGAATAAAAGGACAACTTTAACCTTTATATTTTTCTCTCTTTTCCTTTTTACTTTTTTGGGTTATTTTAGTAATTTTATTAGCTATACGGTAACAGATGACAGTTAAAATCATGGACACAGTTAATATTATTTAATAACTTTAGGTACCTGTATGATATTTATTTATTTATAAAAAACATTAATTAATGAAATTACAGACGGCTGATGTGAAATTACAGAAAGCACCCATGACGAGTCTTTGCAAATGGGGTCAGAGACTCCAGGTCAGAAACAGCAGTCTCTCTGCCCACCCAACCGACCTCTGCGCAACACCCGAGAAAATAAGCCAGGCAGAGATATATCATCTCATATCGCGCGTATCGTATCGCGATATGTAGCGGTAAGTCGTCCGGGAAGCAAAGATTTCAGCGGCGGAGGGTGCTGGTGGGGACCACGGGCCCATGTGGCCAGCAGGCCCGTCGCTTTCTGGGCCGGCCCGTCGGGCCCCAGCACCCACCCGCTTCTGCGGCAGTCTCGGCCGGCAGATACCACCCAGCCTCGGTTTTCCCCACTTTGCGCTCTTCTGCACGAACATCCCCTACAAACCAAGAAATTACAAACTTACCGCAATTCCAATCAAAATTACTTACTTACCATTTCAACCCCTGATTTTCTACAATTACATAATAAATTTCAATTTTTTAAAAAATAAAAATTAATATGACACATATATTTAAAAATATATATAAAAAAATTATGTATATATATATTATTGATAATAAATATCTAAATAATTATAATTAATAAAAAATATATTTCAAAAATCTTGCAAAAATTTAATTATAATATTTTTAAAAGATTTGGAAATTAAATTGTAAAATAAAAAAATAATGAATTTAATATGTTATTAAAAAAAATTAAAAAATAGGCTCTTATTTAAATACATGCTATTAAATATTTTAAATTTATTAAAGAATAACATATAAATAATATTTACATTTTTTATATCATTTACATAATTATTCAAAACTTCTAATATTTAAAATTAAATGTCATTAAATTACATAATTTATTTAAAATAATTATAGACATGACATATAAAATAACGAGAGCTTACTGAGTTCAAACATGTGTTTGGACTCGTGTGCAAGCGGAGAGTCATACATGATGAAAAGATTAATCGATGTTATTTTTTTACTATTTTTTTTTACAATTAGATATTTCTACTACATAAAGCCATTTAAAATCTTTTGTAGCCATAAAATAATTAAATATATTAAAAAACTATTTATTGTAATTTTTATGTAGTAGAATTAGCTTATTTCTTAAAGAAACAATAATAAATATATTTTTCATCATGTGTGTGGGACCGCTGTCACATACCTGATATGATCATATAGTTCTTGATTCAAACTAAATAATAGAAGGGCATAAATATAAAAAAATATTTATATTTATTTTTAAATATAAATATTACGATATATGCTATGAAAAATCAGATATAGTCAAAATAAATAACTAAAATGATTCTAAAATTTTTTATTATTACTTTTATCTATTAGTAGAATGTTATTTTTTTTATTAAGTAATTCACTCAGCTGATGAATTAATGTAATTATTAATAATTTCAGAATTTTTTTTTATCATTTATTAGTTAGGGTTATTAATAATTATTTGAATATATCGTACGTTTTCAGTTTAAAAAAAAAAGATAAATTTATTTTAATAAAACTGCCCTTGCGGGGTGCGTGTTTAATATGGCAATTGTAAGGGACGTAAAACAAAAAAGAAGAAAAAAAAAAAAAAAAGGCACGGGGGCGCCGCGGCCGTCGTATCGTGCCCATTACGTCACAGCGGATCTCGGTTTCCGGGCTCCTTACGGCTACAGCTTTCGGGGGAGGCCGAAGCAGGGGCCGATCCAGTGAGCGGTCGCGAACACGCGGCAGCTAATGAGTTCTAATGGAGAGATGACACGTGTGGTCTTCTTTCAGGCGGTGGGCTCGACACGTGCGGGATCAGAGGAAGGACGGGGGGCCGTGGCGTGCGGAGATAATTCTGGACCTCTGGACCTCTGCACCCGTGAGGTTCCCCTTGCACACTATTCTGTACTTTGTCAGAAGTGGGCCAATAAAAATGTGAAATTGCACGCATGTCCCTCGCACTTTATTAGTGTTTTTTTATTTATTTGCATTAAATTTAGGGTAAATTACATATAGCTCTCTGAGGTCTTACAGTTTTTACATATTAGTTCACAGTTTTTAAATCATTATATTTAAGCCCCGATAAATTAAAATTTTGTACACAATTGTCCACAGATTTTCAATCATAACTTTAGCTCTTAAGATTAGCTACATCTTAATATTTTGCATGATTGACCTTAAAATTTAGAATAAATTACATGTAGGTCCCTGACATTTTACAGTTTCTACATATTAATTTAAGAAATTAAATTTTTTTTATGCTAATTTAATAATTTTTAATTGTAACTTTAGCCCTTAAGATTAGCAATATCTTAATATTTTGCATGATTGATGTATATTTTATGTAATATTGTAATTAATAGAAGAATCTTATAATAATAAATTGTCAACCTCCTAAACCTAAGTGATACCAACAAAAAAAATTCTAAGAATTTAGGAACCTAACTGCTACAAAATTTTTAGATCTATATATAAAAATTTTAAAATCTTTAAAGACCTATATATAATTTACATATGTTGTAGTTTTGATGCAGATGCAAAATAAAACTTCTATTTTTTTACTTATTAAATTTTAATAAATTAAAATATTTTTTCATTATAAATAAATTTAAATATTTTGTTCTTGGAATAAATTTTTATGAACATTTTGTTTTAAACAAGTTTAATTCAATTTTTTTTTGTTATTTATTTATTTATTCGACTTTTATTTTAAGGGAATTAAATTTTAGATGCTAACTTTCTTCTTGAACAGCTGAACTCTCAATCACTTATTAGTTATTAGTTTATTTATTATCAAAAAAAATTTATTAATTTATTTTAATTTTATAGGAATTTTACATACATCATCTTTAGATTCACTTGTATTATATTTTTATATTTAAATTCAGATTTGATATTTTATTCTTCAAAGTAACCGCATGGTTATCTTTCTGTCTTAATTCTGTTTTTTTTCATGTAATGCATCTTATTATATTTATATTTTATTCTCATAAAATAAATTTAGAGAAAAATTGCATATAAGTCCCCGTGTTATAGCATATTTTGAATAATAATATTTAGCTATCTAAGGTCATAGGATTTTTGCACATTAATCCATGAATTTTAAAGCATAACACTTAAGTCTATGCAATGTGATCCTTATGTCACCAGTAATATTACATTTAATATGAATTAATTATGCAAAATATAAAGATGAAGAAGAATCAAATAGTAATGAGTTGCCAACTTTAGGAATGTAATTGATGAAATTGAAATTTTGTAGACTAATGTGTAAAATACTTAATATCACGTGAACTTAAATATTATGATTTAAAATTTATAGACTAATACACAAAAAATTTAAATACTCAAGAACTTATAGATTATCATACAAATGAAGGCATACAGGGTGTTTGGTTAATTTGGCGTGTTAAAGTTTGTCACATTAATTCAACAATCACCCTTCACAAATTTTAGATTAAAATTAAATTATATTTCACATTATACGTTCATTTAAAATAAAAATTAATTTTATTTTACTTCCTATTTTATAAATATAATATTGTATTTCATATTTTTCAAATATCTAAAAGATAGTAATTACATTGATTGTGGTGAGAGATTGTGCCTCATGATACAATACTTTATACTTATTATTAGAGGATTTTTAACATCCTGTGATCCAAATATAAAGGTATTATTTGCTTTGTTTTTAAAAAATTACGTGACTTGAATACTTTCTAGGAGATCACCCATTTCAATGCTACTCCAACTCAAGCACGTTTAACTACAGAGTTTACTATTATTAGCCTCATAGTTTTACCCCAAAAGATGCCTCTATTATTTAATATTATATTATCTATTTATACAGCTCAATTTTTTTATTTTTATTTTTGATGTGAGATGATTCATTTCTGTACTCCTTTCACTACTATTAATAAGTTTAGAAGCCTACCAAAAGCCCCACTTTACCTCAGTGATTCTTTTCTCTTAGAACATCACCCGACGATCACTCTTTGCCTTCTTCGGCCACAGACGTCACTGGCTTAAAGAAAAATTTGTATCACATATTTGCCATTTAAAGTGTCGAAATTAATAAAAATCCTTGCTGAAATTAACATTGCCTTACTGACGTACAACATCAACACAATCCATCCATGCCCAAAAACAATAAATAGGTAAATTACATCTGAGCTTCTAAGGTCAATATTTCAAATTAATGACAACTTTTTAAAAAATTTAATCTAAATTCTCAAGATTGTACAAGCATTTAAATTTAGTCCTAGTTAAAACAAAATTATTAATTTTTCATTATCATATCATAAAATTATTTTCAACTATTAACATTAACATTTATATTTTTTAATTATAAATAAAAATAAGAAATAAAAAAAATTAAATTTTAATAATTTTTTAAAAAAGAGCGATAATAAAAAGAAATAATGATTTTTTAGAATACATGAGTTGTTTAAACTAATCAAAACAATTAAATTTTACATTATTTTACATAAAAGAGCAGCTAAAATTTGAAAGAGGGATCAAAATTATAACACTTTTACAACTTTAGAGACTAAAATCAAGATTATTTGAAAAATAGGATCAATTTGTAATACCCTTCTAACCTCAAGGGCCCTGATGCAATTTACCCAATTTAATAACTCAAAACTCAAAACCAAAACATCCATTAAACAATAACTCAAATTAAACATAAAAAAATCTTATTTTAATTATAAACAGAAACACCAAGGAACAAAAATAAGATCCATTCACAATTTCTTCTTATCAGGTTTCAATCAACCAACAAAAACAGTTTTACAGAACCCTCCCTCCAACCTCCAACCTCCAACCTCCAACTACAACATTCTTTTCTACACAAGAAAATGATGGAAGAAAGTGGAAAGAGCACTAATATACACTATATATACTCTAAAGACAACTGATTCGCACAACCCAAACTTCTATCAACCCAAAACTTGCCCCAGTTGATGCGTACGAATACGCGGTATTAACAAATGTTGAGGTCGAACAAACAGTAAATGCCAATCCCCTAACCCGGTCAAGTGAGAAGAGCAGGGCTGGCCTCCGTAGCGGTGCGAGTTTGATCATGAACACGATGCTGCTGATGCCTCGTCATCTGTACATCTCGGGCATTGTTGGTTCTTGCCTTGGCATATGAAGCTTCCCTTGCTGCAAGAACAAGCAGTTAGCCTAAAGGAATGCCATGGGTTTTGGTCCATGATTTCACTAATTTGGTGGTTGCCTTTACATTGTTCTGTATAACCAACAAAAATGTACATGTTACTGTGTTGTTAGTTGATATTACTTCCAAAGTTCTTTCATATTTTACTAAATATCAGTGCAAAAGAGAACATTTTCGTTTAAAATGCAGACCAAAGACAGAAAGAAACTAGAAGATTCAAAAGTTTTTATATGAACTACTTACAAGCAGCAATTTTCTGAGCTCGGAGAATATTTTGCCTTCTCTTCCACCAGCATGCCAAGCAAACCAATAACATCAGAAACGCAGTCAAGGATCCAAGTGCAATCCCGACCTCATCACCAAGAGACAGATGGGGGCCGCATGACCGTAGACCTGGAATGCCGCAGAGTCCCGCATTTCCTGTAAAACTGCATTGAGGTGTTAATATACAATGTCTATTGACCTCAGCTTTTGAATTGGAAGATGCTCCCAGGGTATTACTCCCTTAACAATCTTAATGACTTACTTGAAGCTGGCTCTATGGAGAGGCCTTCCTCCAAGGTTGGCCGGAACTCTTCCTGAGAGTAAGTTGCCATTGAGGTTACTGCAAAGGGGGAAAAATGAATGTAACCAACTACGAATTGCCTTATGTTGAAGGTAAGATTAATTCAAAAAATAAAAATACGATGCTTGAATAATTCTTCTTACAGTATCTGCAATGATTTTAACTGGCCAAGGCTCTCTGGAATCGAACCATTGAACTCGTTGTATGACAGATCCCTAGAAAGAAACCAATAATCTCAATGACTGATAAAACTTGATTGCAAAATGCATATCATCACCTTATCACATGAGACTACCACGAGCAGTATGCATTTTCTTTGAGCCAATGAAAATGATCAAAAGGCTCAGCAATCAGCCCTGTTTATTGTCCCTGTACCTTCTAACATAAATGCTGATTAAATTTGCCTCTGCATGACTTATCAGTGACTGGTGTTACAAACCATTTTTATTCGTCCTGGGTCATTTTTAACCTCTAAAATTTAAATTCAGTTTTTCATTTTAAATGGTCCCTAGGTTATTCCAAATAATTTCAAGTTGCATTATAGCAATTGCTTGAACATCATCTTCCATTCACCATAGAGATTGAACATCATCTTCCATTCACCATAGAGATTGAACATCATCATCCATTCACCATAGAGAACAAGTAAACTCTTTTAATTACAACCAAAGAAGATTAAAAATATGTAATTGGAACTAATCATATTGGTGCCCGAACCCAAAAATAATTGTAAATCACTCTACTAATTATTTTCCTACCTTGCAATGAAGACTAAAAATAGACCAGTAACCAATATACACCAATTACTTGAAGATAGGTGCACTTGAGTAACAAAATTTTTTTTTTCAACCCCTGAACACCAAAATTTTTAAGTGGGGCGGGAAAATTGTGGTGGTGTGGCTTGAACTTGAGACTCTCTGGTATTCAAGCAAGCTCCTTCCCTATTGGGCTAGGAGAATACCACCACTTGAGTAACATAATTGAAGGTTCATGTAACTTGTAATAGTTAAATGGTTATGGTATTAATATGTTAAATGGCTGGCCCTCAATAACCTCAATATTACAAGTCGAACACTAGCATGTCAATGAGGCTCAAGTTTGTCTTCAGAGTCCATATTGCCATAAAATAGAAGGAAAGTTTAATGTTTATCTGTTGGTTAGAATTTCATTGAGTTGAGTTTGTGGCAATTCAACTCAAGTTGATCATTTGTGAATTAGCCAAGTCTTAGTTGATCTGATATTTTATCAAAACATTAAAGAGCAAAGATCACTAGATTGGGCTAATTTAATGTTCAGGCCAGACCAACAGTACAAAAAGAAGAAAAAGCAGGTGCATGGTGTTAATTTGGCTGAACATGAATTAGTGTCTTAGTACCAGGATGCCTCAGGTTTGAACTAAGCCATCACAATTTTCAAATAGAGTAGGAAAAATTGTGGTGTCCAGGGATGAAATAAAAAAAAAATAAAAATTGCCTTGGTTAACCAGAATCATAGTGTAATGCAGTAGATAAGCGTAAAAGACCACTGTACAATATTATATGAAAAAAAGATAATAAATGATCAAAGTGAGCTAAAACGAGTAAAATGAAGAAATTAATATCCAAAACAACAATGCCCAAAAATTATAAGAAGATACAAAGCATATTGAAGAGGAACTAGTTAGTGGTACTTACAATGTCTGCAACCCAGAAATGGTGCCAACTGAGGAAGGAATGTTCCCTTGGATGCTGTTTCCACTCAGGTTTCTGTATCACAAGTAACAACAGCATGTTTACATTACAACCTTCTATATGCATAACAATGAACAGCAAGTGCTAACTTTTGAATTTGCACAATGTAATGCAGTAATGGCTTGAATAGGAGGATATGATAATACCACAAGAAAGCTCTGAAATTTTAAAATATCAAAATAACCTGAAATAATATAGCATTACTGTACAGAAACGATTTTTAAATCATACATGCTCTGTAGATGTTTTAAATTGGATATATCACTCGGTAAAAAGCCCTTCAAACCCTGGTTATCGAGTCCACTGCAAGTTAAAAAACAGAAAAATTTAACACATTAGTAAAGATTATTATCTTAAATATGACGCTCGTAAATTATTGAGAGAAGGCATAGAACCACATATTAAGAGGGAATATGCAGAAATACCACAGGTTACATAAGGCGAGAATTTAAATATCTGAAAAAAGATTCATCTGAAAACAGGCAGTGAGCTGAACAATAACAGCTCAGCTACACACTCTATGCTCATGGACAACTTCATTCTCTCCTTATTTTGTGAATTCAGGTCAAGTAACATGATCCACATCAGAAAACCTTTACTCCCTTTTCGTTCAGTACTTAGGAAATAAAGTAATAATCAAACTTATTTGAAGAAATACAACAATTATAGCACACTCTTGAATTCCCAATTTCTAATCAAACTTCTAGAAACTTCAATGTCTTTTCATGATGTTGAAGTGCAATCATGGAAAACAGCAGATATGATATTGCCAAAGCTACCATATCCATCTTTTTTTGTTTAATAAGTAGTGTTATATAATGGATACATACAACAACAATAACAACAACAATAATAAAACATTTGAGAAGTTCAGATCATGAGAAGTGAAAAGTTCTAAGTTAGCAGTCATATGGTGGATAAATATTGTCAAAAATTTATCTGGTTTTGATGTAAAGGATTACAGGATGAACTATATGGATTTTCTTTCTTTTTTTTTGCCTAGTTGAATTGTTATGCTATGTCCAATAATGCCATCATATAACTAGATATGCAAGTGAATATCTCACTGCATTCTTGAACTGGCAGAAGTTCGTTGATAATTGTTTGTTCACTCCAAAGGAACGGACCAAGGTAATGTAAATTGGTTTTCTTCATTCTAATGAAATCATACAGAGCACCTAAAAATAAGCAAATGCCACATTACATTCTATCATGTATGAGTGCCAGACTGTAGTTTCATCCTAGCAGTTCCACATCAAAAGAGACAAAAACATTATTAAAAAGGTCTCTTTAGAGTTCTTTAGGTAAAAGATATAAATGAATACGTTTGAAAAAATAAAAAATCAAGAAACAGAAGAAGTGTAGTTTGAAATTTCAAAGCATGTGAAAACAATATCAAGTTTGAAACTAGCTACTAGTTATGCAATATGGATTGGTCCTCATAGCAATTTTAAAAGATGGGAAGCTTGTCCTTTAATTACTTAGCTTGACATTGAGGAGCACGAATGGTTCTCTCGCATTCTGTTGAAACACATCAAACTTTTTCACAAGAAACTGAAGTATTTTCTTTCTTTAATGAGAGGCAAACTGTGTAACATCCAATAGATAGTTAATAGGCTGATTGTTTATCGACTAAACAAACTGCTAAATAGCAAAGATATTTTAGAAACAATACAGAAATAAATATAAATTACTATTGACTAAGAAAGATAATTATACAACAAAGATAACAAATATAAAAAAGATTATATATTTATGAAAATGTTAAAAAACATAAGATTGAGAAATTACAGGCCATCAATGACCCATTTCACACTCTTGCTGTCATATTGACAATCAACTCCACTCCAAGGGTGTTGCTGTGGAACACATGGATCACCATTCCAGCCCAAACGAAGTGGAAGACCTAGAGATGCCTTCAAAATTTGCAAGGTGCTGACTACAAAGTATTTCAAGAATAATTTTAGAATCATATCATGAATACACTTGATTTAAAAGCGTGAAAGGGAAATTTATTTTTCCACATTACTAGTTTCATCACCATGATACCAATACTCTATTGGGGATCAACCAATTGCTTTATGGTGGCTCAAAAAGGATAAAAAAGAAGAAATCCAAGCAATAATTTATTTTCCATGAGAGATGATTTATATAATTTAAACATTGGACATTTAATGAATATTACAGGAGATGGTTTTGCCTGTAAGAAAGGCAACTTTGTCTAGCAACAGTCCTAAAGGAAGTAAGGTTTCTAATAGTTCTTTTGTTTATGAAAGCTGCTTGAATCCCTACTACTATAAACTAGTAGGTAATACTCACCAGCAATAGTAGGGCTGCTTGTTTTCGATTTTTTTTTTTTTAGCTTCGAGGGCCGCTTGTTTTCCCATGAAACAAAAAACCAGTTATTTGTGCCAGAAGAAACAATAGAAGATAGAACAAAGAAAGTACAGATAGCATTCAACTAATAAGATAATTTCTAGAAATTGAACAAAGAAATGATTAGACATTCCAATAAAATTAGAATATTATTGTAGAGTTTTAGATTATTGAATGCAGTACAAGCCATTATGCATCATGTATAGTCTTCTCTGCTTTAGTTGGAAATTGGAAATCAAATATTAATATATTATCATTCTTCTTAAAAGATCAAGCTTACTTTTATTTTAGAAGTTATTATAGCCATCAAAGATCAGATAACTTAAGGGCTGGAAAGAGCTATATATCTATGGACTGAGAAAGAGTATGTGTTAAATTAGTGAGAAAAAAAAAGTATCACTGCGTCGAATCAAAGACTGTTTTGATCAAAAGTAATTTTCCGAGTAAATGAGAGAAACAAAAACAAAAACCAAAAAACATTACTTCAAAAAGGCACACTAACCTTCTTCTGGCAAAGTTCTAAGCTCTGCAGGAATAATCTCAAAAACTTCAATTCCATTAATTATGGCATGTCCTTCGGTGGGACGCAGTATAATTGTCAAAATCCTTCCACTAACAGCAACAGTCCTGTTCAGGACAAGTGCTGTATGACCTTCTCCAGCCATGCGAATAATATCAATTTTCTCAAAAATAACATCACCATTTACCAATATATCAAATACCCTTTGTTCTTCATTAGTCACTCTTGGATCAATCTCAGCAAAGTGAAACCATAATGAATAATTTTTGCTTGGATCCACCTCCATTTCAAATATCAGATCAGGCTGCTGGTCAGTGCTAACTATTGCTGACTGATAGAGCTTTTCAGGGTAGAAGTTTGGTGCAATTGATGCTTCAGCAATCCTATTTTCAGTTGATATAGATTGGTCAGAACCCTGGCTGAAAGTTGAGATTCCTAGCCAAAATCTATCTCCTCCCCAGTGATTTCCATTATAGTCTTCATCAAAGGCTGGCTTCCCAGTTCCACAGGTTAATCTCTTGGCAGTTCGAAGCACCGTCACTTTGCTCCATGATAGGCCATAATTATATGCATTTGCATCCACTTGGAGAATTTCAATAGATAGTACAGAAGGATCTCCATGGCCAGTGCTATGGAAACACAAAGAAAGAGATTTATCTGTTACAAATACCAAAACTTCTGTAAACGACTGGTCATCATTGTTGCTCCACCTGGGTTTCATGGAGTATACCTGAGTGCCTTCAACAGAAATATCAAAAACCGGCTCATTTGACAGATTTGAATCTGCCACTAAAGCAAAGAACATCCTCACTGCATAGTGCCCGTTGGGAATTCTATTAATAATATAACAATTTTCAGGACCATCAGAAAGAGGAAAGTAACGAAGTGTTTTTAGTGGTGGGACAATTGAACTAGTGAGTGACGCATTTGTGTATCTCCCACCAGTGTAACCAAAGTCCCTGTACCATAGAACATTGGTTGGTTTAGTGCGAACATCCTCACGGGCACCACAACTGATTCGTACTGCAAAAGGCTCTACAATACAAGAAACAATATTAGTTCCTTGAAGTGAAATTAACATAGGGATGCTAATACAAATTGGCATAGGAATTGATAAACAAGTTCTTTAAATATGCTTACAACACATTGCAAGAAACCATGCCTACAACTTCAATTGTTTCAAATTTAAAATAACAAATAAACGTGCACAATTTTGCACTTATACAAAGAAGAGAAACTAGCTAAGGCTCTGTTTGGTATTGTTGTGCTGTATAAAAAAGTATTGTATTATATAACTATATTAAAAAATACTGTTGAATAAAATTGTTTTATCTATTTGGCAAACTATTGTTCAAAGAGGCTGTTAAAAAATGAATTATTTGAAAAAACTGCTGTGCTATTTAAAAAATTCATCATTTTTATCAAATTAGACATATAAATAAGATTATTATTATTACATATATTTTATTAATAAATAATAAATTTTAAAATATATATAATTTAATATTTTATTATTTACATTATTTTTTATATGATAAATATTATTATATATATTATTAAATATAATAATTATATTTATACTTTATAAATTTTAAAAATTCCATACACTTCTCATTCCCTCTAATCACGCAACCTCTTTTCAATCTCCACTTTCAAAACGAATTCAACATAACGATGAGATATAACCCATGAATCAACTAGAAACATAGAAAATTGAACCCAAAAACACTTTAAGTTGGCTGTGAAGCCAGCTAAATACACCAAATATAGTCAAATTGCTTTCAAGAATAATATAAAACACACTTTTAACCGCTAAAACGAAGCAACAAACAAGAATTTTGGGCAAAAGGAAAGGCCTTTTTCTCCTTTCCAAACACTATAATCAGCAATTTACCATCAGCTTTCGACGACCGATTCAAAAAGATAATCCCATTAAGTCAAATCGAAGACAGAATCCATGAGCTAAGCATTAGGTACATGCGCGATGGACACCTCACCTTGAGCAGCGAAGGCACGGAGACAGGCGAGCGCCAGGACGCAGCTGACAAAGAGAAGCCGAGCAATGGCGGATCCCGCCATCCTGCAGAACGAGCTACCGCGGAGCTCGCCACCTCCGGCCTCTCCTCTCCCCTGCTGCTCCAGAGGGAGAGCAGAACCCAAAACCTAATCTCCGAGCCCTTTCTCTCTCTAGCATGAGTGCGTGCTCCCTCAAGGGCTCACATGAAGCCGGGAGCCCGTAGCAGAAGAGTTGAAATTTGAGAAGTGAAATAAATTATATTCTATTTTATGGTAAATTAGCTGTGAGTCCCGAAATTCATATACCATTTCATACAGGTTCTAAACTTTTAATGTAACAATTAAATCCTTACTAATGAATGCCACTTTGCACCTAATTTCTTTATTATTTATTTTGCCAAGCAAAACAAACTATCAATCTATCTAAACCTTAATCCTTGATCTAACGGTCGATATACTTACTTTATTTTTTTGCTATAATTCATGTGAAGAATTATCGAGAATCATCAAATTTTTCTTTAAAATAAAAACTTTTTTCCCTTTAGTTTTTTCTATTTTTTTTTAATTCAAATATAATGAAATGGAATTTTTATAATTGCAAAATTGTTGAGGTCTATGTACAAGTGGTGGCTGAACTTGAGGACTCAAAAGTAATTTACTCTTTCTTTATCATGAATTAATGCATTATGAAAGAATGAAATGAATCAGCAATTTGCGAACCTTTTTAATTAAAATATATATTTAAATAAAAACTAAAAGAAGTAGTTCATGAGTACCATCACATAGTTGTAGATTCTTTTTTTTTAATGACAAAAACAAATTATTAATTACATATGAAATAGACTTGGCTGATTAAAGTTTTCAATTTTCAGTCGATTTATGTTAAGCTCAATGCAAAATAGTTGATTTAAAGTCAATTTTTTAGTATATTATACATATACATATATATTATCATATAATTTTGATAAAATTAGGGCATGTTAGGCCTAAATTAAAAAAATAATAATAAATAAATTTTTATTATATTATACATAAAATTTAATAAAAAATTTTATTTTATTTTAAATATTTAATTATTTTCAATAAAATTATTAAATTTATTTCATATTTTATATCAAAATATTTTATTTATTAAAAATATGAAATAAAGTTGATAATTTTATTTAGA
>JAEMOT010002233.1:340607-410223 GCA_019297695.1 Apostasia ramifera
TATATAAAATAATTAAAAAATTATTTATTATCATTATTATTATTTTTTTATTTTGATCTTGATTTTGATCTTTGGCGGCTTTAAAAGTAAATTGTATTTGAGATCCTGAGATTAGACAAGTATTAAAAAATATTTAATTTTTTAAAATCTCGATTTAAATTCATCGAGAAGCATTCGTATTGCGTATAGGTCTTGAGATTAGTTTTTATTTTTTTTCACAAAAATTATGTGCATTAATGAAAAATTAAACTTTTTTCTATAGTGCCCCATCATTAATTGAGAACCAATAAAAATTTAGCAAAATGTAATTTACATTTATTGTAATAGTTTTGTCGTTATTTGGCAAATAAGGGACCTAAATTAGAATTTTCAAAAGTTAAAATTTATTTATAATATTTATCCAATTAATATTTATTTAAATTAATTTACTAATTTAAAATTCGTATTTTTAAAATGGTAATTTATAAGTAATTATTGCAGACCAAAACTGACAAGAGCAACTGATTCATAGCCGTTGGATTGGCATTAAGATGCGTGCCGAAATACGTTACTCTTGAAACTCCCCAATGGTCAATGGGCATTAGAGTGCCCGCGCTAGCGTTGACTCAACTGGAGACTGGTCGGCGGATGGCTCGTCGCATATTGCGGGTTTTTAATTTTTTAAATAAATTATTGGAATAATTGCATTCCAATCCCTTACATCTTTCTAAATTCTTGTTTACACACAATTTTTAAGTATATCAAGCAAAGCACTCACAATATTCTAATTGTTTTAAATTAACATCTCAATAAAGAGATGTAATTTTTTAACCACCTAAGGTGCAATTAAATAAAATAACTTTTTGAATTTTAAGTTTAAAATTTAGATTTTAGATTTGTAAGTTATAGCATTTATAATTTAGCTTTTATTATGATTTAGAATTCAGTTTTTTGAGTTTAATATTTAGAATTTAGAGGGAAGAGTTAATTAGACTTTAATTAAGATAAAGATGGTTAAAAAATTAAACCTCTTAGCTGAGAGGCTCATGTGAAATGATTAGGAATTTTGAAAGTCTATTTAATATATTTAAAAATTAGAAGGTAAATAAAATATTTTAAAAAATTTAAAGAATTTGTATGAAATTGTCCCAAAATTATTTCTCTAATATGAATAACATTGATAATATATGAAAGGGATAATTGATGTCCACTTTTTAATTGTTAAAATAAATATTTATATTTATCATTCTAATTAGAAATAAAATTTATATCTTTTATCATGTAAAGCTTATGTCTATCACAATTAAACATATTTTAATTGTATTTTCTTACCTATAGATATAAATATAAGTGTAATTTTCTTTTATTTTCTTTCTCTTGTATTTATATATACTAGTGGATGCACACATGTTGCACATGCTATATTAATATAACTTAAAGATTATTATTATTATTATAAACAATTAGAATGATATAAATTATTTTTTATAATATTTTTTTGTAATTTATTTATAAGAATTCATTGCAAAAGAAATATTAATCAAATTTAACATAAATGGATCAACTTTTATCTCTTAATATTAGAAGATCTCATATATAGAAATGCAATAATCAAAAACAAAAAAAAATTATGTACGCTTGATGAAAAATATAAAATAATATGTATCACAAAGTTTTAATTTAAACTATAAAAAGTGAAATTACTATTAAAATATTACACATAAATAAAATATTATAATATTAATTAAAAAACAATCTCTCATTAATTATCTATTATACAAGTATCTTATACAATAAATTATATAGTATAATGTCAATTGAGTTTTAATTATATATATGATTATTTATCATGTAAATTTAGATATACAGTTAAAGAAATTTATATTATAGAACCAACCTCTAAGACTGGGATTGTAAGCTTGTTTCACAACTAGTCGTAGTCTGTTTGACAGTATATAGAAGATATTTAGTCGAACAAACTCAAGCATCCACACGTAGCTAATGACCTATGCTAGATGTTTGAGTTGAATATTATGTTGGACTTGAATGTAACAAAATAAAAAATTGGGAAACTATTTTACAATTTAATATTATTTTTTTTCTAATTTATTTTAAAATTTCAAAATTATCCAAATCTTTGATCCCTTGCAAAATGAATGTTAGAGATGACACCACTTTCTATTTTTATTTGGTAATATTTAAGTAATATTCACAATTTAAAATATTTCTATAGGTTGAATATAGAGAACCTCACATGCAATGTCTAATTTGTGAAATTAACTTCATGACCCACACGAAGCTCATGCACATTGTTGGCTTTAAAGTTTGATATTATTTTCTTTTTATTTATATTTTAAAATTTATAAATTATCAAAATTTTGAGAGACAAAACATTTTTGGAAGTTATAATTCAGTCCTTTTTCTAAAGTATAAATTATTTTATATAATTTTATTTGTATTACATTTAATTAAATTTATTTTTTTATAAAAATTATATTTTAGAATTATCATCATAAAATTACTTTTTTTTTTCAGATAATTACATAGAGATTGAAAGTCTCAATTTCAATTAAAATTTTTCGCAGTTTTAAATATTTCTATATACTAATTAATTGCAATCTCATATAACCAACTTGATGAACCACGCAAAGTGTGTAATCTCGGCAACCGCTTATGCTAGGTCTTAAAATAGCCTAAATAGGACATTAATGCACATTATATTGGACTTTAAAGTAAGAAATTGAATAATTTGGAGAATAATTTGTAATCTTGGTATTATTTCATTTTTTCTATATTTTTTAAATTAAAAAATTGTCATTTCTTAGAGATAAAATAATAAAAAATTATAATATTTTTTATATAAATTTAATAATTCGTTAATTGTATTCAGTCACATGCAAGGAGGTTTGACTAAAACTTTTTCTATTACAATTGAACTATATCAAAGCTCAACTTTAAGTCTGTACTTGTTTACTTTAGTTATGAAAGTCCTAATTAAACATATCCAAGATGAGGTGCTTTAGTGTATGCTCTTCACAGATGATAATGTCATTATCGATAAAACTAAAGAGAAAGTCAGAGCGAAACTCGAGCTATGAAGGAATAATTTAAAATTTAAAATTTAAATTTTTTCATTTTAATAGATTAAAAATTAAATATATAGAATACACATTAATAGTCAAGAAAGAAATAATTATATTAATGATATGATAATTAGTAATTAAATTATTAAAAAGAGTGAGCACTTTAGATATTTTGGATCAATTATACAAAATGATGGTGAAATAGATAATGACATTATTCGCATAATCTAAGTAGGATGAGTAAAATAGAGAAATATTTTTGGTGTATTGTACGATAGAAAAATTTCATTCAAACTCAAAAGTAAGTTTTATAAAACTATAATAAAACTATAATAAAACTAATGATGATATATGATATTGAATGTTAGCCTATAAAAAAAATATTAAAATAAAATAAGTGTTGTAAAAATAAGAATGATAAAATACATGTGTGAATATACACAAGAGGATAGAATAAGGATGAGTATATCTACAAGAAAGTTAGAGTTACATCAATTGAAGATAAACTTAGATAAAATCAGCTTAAATGATTTGGATATGCAAATTGTAAGCTGATTAAAGCTCCAGTTAAGAAAATTTGAATTATTAAATTTTACTCATATACAAAAAGACAAAGGAGAATAATTTTATTTATTTAGATTTAAATAAGAATTTATTAATTAATAAAGTGCAATAGAAATAAAAAAATTTATGTAGCTAAACTTATTTAGTAGGATTAAGACTTAATTATTATTATAATTATTATTGTATGTTAATTAATAATATATAAACAATTAAGCAAAATTTCAGTATAATTGCACAAAATTCACGTACGTTGTTGGCACAGTGAAAGCGCCAAAACTCATAAAGCTAATTTTAAATAATAATTATTAATCACAATAATTAAGTATAATAAAAGTACTTAAAATGAATTATTAATCATAATTTTTTTTAAAAAAATGAAATATTATAATTTTGAACTGTTGAAAAAATATTAATTAGTAATTTTTTGTATTGAGAAGAGGAGAAAGAAGAGAAGCTGAGAAATTTTTTTCGAAGTTCATGCGTGAGCAGGGCCCACCAAAACAGATGAGCTATAGAAAAAAAATAGAATTTTAAAAAAATCCAAAAACCTTTTTATATCGATGACTAGGGTGTCAATTTATATTTATATCTAATTAAACTGCCCTGATCTGCTTCTAGTAGGATGGATATGAGTCAATCATATCCACCCCACTCCGTACCGAACTCAGTGTAACTCAAAAATTTAGAAAATCTGATACCTAAATAATTCGTTTCATGAAAATTAATCTATCTTAATTTTTATAGTAATCTTAATTTATTTTTTTTGATGTATTTATGTTTAGAGTTTTAATAGTTATGTTTTAGTTTTATAATTATTTTAAAAAAATACTTGTTCTTTTTAAGAATGAAAAAAATTACTTATTGAAGTTTAGAATTAAAAAATAGTTAGATGTGTATATAAATTCTGAATTTATTATATAAATAAGATTTTATTTTAATTTAATTATTTAGAAAATTAATATGTAAAATTTTATAGTATTTTAATTTACCAATGTGATATTATTTTTTGATATTAAATTTTGCTATCTTATATAAACAAACTCATAGTTAAATCATAAGATAGAGGTGAGTCAAGTAGGGTGGCAGGTACGGGTGGGTTGAGTAGGAGTGGAACCGTTTAGACAAAGAGGAAACGGGATGGGGCGAGGCGAGTATCAGTTTGTGAAAACTAGTATCAAGATAGGGTATAACAAAAATAGGTATAAAATGAGTATGCGTAATAAATAATATATAGTAGGGTGGATATAAGTATTCATAAAATCGACCTAAATATGCCTCGTTATCATTTCTATCAATAGTTGTGATATAATATAATAAAAAATGAATATTGATATATATATATATATATATATATATATAGAGAGAGAGAGAGAAATTGCCTCAAGTTTACATTATACTTTACTTGAATTACAATATGAATTTTAAACAAATTTTATATATTTTATTTTCTCTTTCATAAGTTAATAAAAAAATAATTTTTTCCTTCCGTTCATTCAATCACTAAATTAATAAACTATAAAATATGTTATAGAGATTATTGATACATCCCTTGCCTATTCCCAAATCAAACCATGACTATATAACATAGGTGCACGTGTATAGGGGTGTGCATTAGATCGATTTAGTTAGTCAAATTAAAAATAAAAATCAGTTTCAATTTTAAATTTTAAAAAATTAAACTAACCAAATAAAATTATAATCCGCAAATAAAAATAATCAAATAATTTTTGATCGATTCAGTTTAATTTAGTTAAAAACAAACAGTGGAAGCATAGAGCAACCTAACCGACTCGTGTCCCTCGCCGAGTTGCCGCTTGCGAAAAAAACCTTAACTTCACCGAAGACTTCAGGAATTTAACCTTCAGATAGGTGACGTGTGACGCACTGACGAGTTTATTTCGAAAGCAAAACTATTAAATGTTAATAACTCAAATTAATAACCTGTTATATAATTAAGTTAATTACTTTAATTAAATACATTAATAAATTATAAATAAATCAATTATATATTTAAATTAATTGATATGATTTAAATAAAAATAAATAAATTTAAATTTTTTGGATTAATCAGCTAATTTGGTTTTCAGAAGCATAAAATCAAATCGAAAACTAAAAAACCACATTTGATCACTTATCAAACGTTAACCAAACCGATAAATATCAAACCGAACTAAATCGCACAAAATTAACCGATATAATTTGATTTTTTAATTTTAATCATATAATACACACTCCAACAGGTACATATTTTATGTTGTTTAATATTTTAAGTTTATAAATATATTTTAATTGACTCAAAATTAATTAATTTTTAATCAACTTGAATTTGAATCAATAGAAAGCCTTAAACTCAAGCTACCTAACATTCACATACATTGTTTTTGGCATCACCAAGCATTCATATTCAAGTTATAGTTATTCTTTGTTATTGTTCTATAGAGCTTTTGCATTTTTTTTTAATTTTTTTATTTACTAATATAATGATGATTTCTTTAATTAACCTACCCAATTCTAATTCTCAATATATACATTTAGATCTCGTCTGGTTCGAGAATTAAATTTTATATAAGAAAAAAAAAAGTTAATTTATTTTATTGATCTAATAATAAAAAAATTTAGTTTAATATTAAAAAGTGTATAAAATGTAAAATAAAATTAATTTTAATATTCACATTTATATTAGATGTGAAATAAAATTTAATTTTATAATTAAAATTTATATTTAAAAAAAATAGCTTTTAGAAAATGAGCTCTTGCCTTGTTTAATGTGAGAACCAAAATCAGGACTAAAATAGTACTAATTTAAATAATAATAATAATAATAAATAAATAAATAAATAAATATTTTATTTATTTTACACAAATTCTAATATAAAAAATATTATTTTACTTCACATATTCAAAAATTTTAATAAAAATATTAATTTTATTTCACATCCTAGACCAAAATATTTGAATCGAATATTTTGATCTAAGATGTGAAATAAAGTAGATATCTTAATTGAAATTTATTGAGTATGTAAAATAAAATAATTATTTTTATATTAAAATTTATGTAAAATAATTAAAAAAAATTATTTATTTATTATTATTATTATTTTTAAATTAGTACCATTTTAGTCTTGATTTTGATCTTCACGCGAAATAGGACTTTAATGATATAAATGTTGAATTTCCTCATTCCACCTACTTTTCAATACTTGATTCTGCTTGCTTTTAATTTTATCTGACCCTTTTAACTACCCCTAATATTCATTATTAAATCACACAACAAATTTGGTCCAAACTTTTCATTCCTCATATATATATATATATANCAATAGGAGAGAAGAGGCCTGACAGCCCAGCCCACAAATCAAGCCCAGCCACAATCCCTGCATCAGATAAATAATATTTTAGAATTTATATATATATATATATATATATATATATATAATAATAATAATATAATATTGATGATCATTATTCTTAAAGTTGTAGGTAGTTTCATTTAGGGCCTGTGGTAGAACCCAAATTTCACGTAGCTCTACAAAAATAAAAACGTGAAATATTAGTTTCTCTTACAAAAATATTTCTCATGCAGATCTTTTTAATGAATTCTATTAAGCTTAAATGTTAAATTATCATTTTAAAAAAATTAAAAATACATATTCATATATTGTAACTATGTTTAAGTATTTTAAATTGTTATTCTAATCGATCACAACTTTTATACTTTTTTTTTTCATATCCTAATCTATAGTAATAATTTTTAATATATATATATATATATATTTAGCTTTTGTTAAACACAACTTAGTATTTAGAATTTGTTAAAAAAAATTCATGCGAAAAATATTTTGAGCTAGAGGGACCTGGACTATATCTTTTCATTTTTATGAGTATACATAAAATCATGAGTCTACTTCAAGGTATGAATAAAATTACTCCAATGATATATGATATTATGTACATATATTAGGGCAAATATTTTTGATTAATAAGAGGTAATATCGCGCAAGATCCTCAGTTTTGAAAATCCTGTCACTATTCCTCTCTTTCTCATGATAATCCTTTTGGAGAGAGGAAAAACGAAAAAGAGGAGTAGAATAGTAAGCATATATGTAATTTCATTACTTAAATAAACAAAATTTTTTATTATCAAAAAGACAACACTTACTAAAAGGAACCTAAGTATTTAAATCAACTTCAGTGAGCGAATCAAAAAAAAATTTACTTAAAAATATAAATAAAAAATTATTAAAATCATACACTTACGTAATATTATTATTACCTTTGTCATGAGGTTCATCTTGAAGGTAAATAAGAAAGCCAATGGCATACCAATCAAGTAAAAGGCCACTAAATTGGTCCATGCAGCCAAGTGCTGCCATCCACATCCTCTAGCAACTCCTGTGGAGAAAAAAAGAAGAAAGAAAATCAATAAAAATATTATTATATCAATTATTATAATCTTGAAAAATTTTTAATTACGATAAAAATATACTTTGATTATATTTTATATTCTCAAATAACTGCACTTAAGTCCTCGAGACAAACTAATAGGCTATTTCATCTATTTTTATCATAATTGAGGTTGGAATTACTATTTTACTATATATATATATATAGCTTAATATATATTTCAAAAGAAAATTATGTACCGTAATTTAGTAAAGGGCAATCGTGCTAACTAAATGTTACTACTTGTTATTTCTAAATTAATTCATTTTATTCTGTTTAAGGCTGTTATATTAAAAAAATAATGATATAAATGCAATTTAGCATCATCTCTCTCACACTGTTATAATTAAGGTGATATATATATATATATATATATATATATATCATTTAATAGTGACAATCCTATAAATTTTTATAGTGTTATGTCATCAAACTAAACAGTTAATTTCTTCGAATAACATGCATAGATATTACAGTATCACTGAACTAAATGTGCTAAAAAAAGTATTACCTGATAAAACTCCCTGTGCTGAATCAAACAATATAGATAATGTAAGTAGGAGAGTCATGCCACCAAACCGAGTTATGATCTCAGTGTTGCTGCTGAACAAGCTGGCCCAAAAACCATGCCCTATGCCTAGCAAAAGAACAACAGTAGCAGCAAGAAACAATGATAGTTTAAGTGTCACCGAAACTGCATTCTTCGCCTTCTTTATGTTTCCACACCCGATCTCATTTGACACACGTGTGCTATATATCATCAATCATAGAAAAAAAATTAATCATAGGATAAATATTCCTCAAGATAGAAGCTGAAGTACTACCACACATTTACATACCTTACAGCTGCACTGAATCCGTACGTGATCATGTAGCTGATAGACTCTGTGTTTACGCTGCATTTCATGTGTCTCTTAGTTTAATACAAATATCGAAAAAAATGATACGAGTTTGAGCCTTGAGATGCTCTCACGCCTAAACTTTAAGTGAGCTAAAGTGCTTAATTTGCACTTGAGATGCTCAGATGATGGCCTAAGTCTAATTTTGATTGCTTCTTACCTTTAAAGAAATTAGATGACTAAAATTTCACTTTGCAGTGAGATTACTTTTGGTATTTGATTGAAGATCAGTTCTTACCACATTGCAATTAGTGAAGTACTTCTCTCTGAGTTTGGTAGCAATCCAGCCAGCAGCACCAGAAATTCAAAAGCCCAGTACTCAAAACTGTAGCAAAAGAAATTGTGGATATTAAATTGGTTGTATAAAAAAAAATGATATATCACATAGAATTATGATCGTTGAATATATAAATTTGTATTATCATGAACACAAAAAGTTCGACATGGATTTAGGGTAGGATGATGGTTGAAGTCATATATTGCCACCGCAAATCATCAATAGTTAAATAGAGATGAAATACTGCAAATATTTGAAATTCAATTTCCTAAAAGCTGCAAATATCTAAAGTTTAATTTCCTTAAAGCTACATCTCTAGTCATACTTCGATGGCTCCCTTCCAAAACACTGAACTATCTTCGATGTGCCTTGAAGATATTAGAGTTTGTACTTGAGTACTTGCTTAGCGTACTTTTCCTAAGTTGAAAAGAAACCTACAGACGACTCTATTGGCTATTTGGCCTTGTTCACACCATGCATACATTAGGCTACCTAATGCTAATGAGAGAGAGATTTTTGACATCATCGCCTTCTCTTCATCAGTTAAAGAGCTTTGCTTGGTTGATAATCAAAAAATAACTTACAAAAGGGGATAAAATTGACTTGATTTTGTCCATATTGAATCTTTAGAGAACCTTCTCGATCGACATATGTAAGATTTATGTGATAGTTAGGGACTCATGACCTTCACCTTCTTGTCTCTCTATAACTTCATGTCTAAGATCTGTTTTTTTGAATTTAAGTCTTTCATGTCGAAAACTCTGCTGAACAAAAACTTCAACTTATTTTGACAAATAGCATGTCATTGACATACAACAGTGGAGACATGTAGTCTTTGCTTACATTGTTCTGCACATAGACACAATGATCTAAGATTGTTTGTCATTACTTCTATTCTTCAATCATTAATGAATTGTACTTATTACACCATTACTATGAAAAGTTCAACAAATATACATGATGTTCCTTCCCTTCACTTTGAAGCTTTAGAGTTTCATCATATATCTCTTTCTTCAAATTGATCACAATCGAGGAAAGGTATCTTGACATGCATTAATTGTACTACTTCCAAGTCAAGGTTTGCATCTAGATCGAAGATGGTGCAGATCGGTCAAACGATGAGAAGAATTCCTCTAAGTTGATCCCTTGCTTTTGTCCGAAGCTCTTCACGACGTGTCATTCTTTATACCTAGATTGTGAATTCTTCATCTTCTTGTACGCCCACTTGTTCTTTAGCTCTTTTCTTCCTTTGGACATCCTCACCATGCATCTTATAGTTGTTGCAAATCCATCTCCTTCTCTACATTGCTCTTCGTCAATTCAAGGCATCTTTGCTCTTCAGGATTCATCGGTGTTCTTCAAGTTCACTTGCCTTGACAAGAGTACTATTCTCAATGGGGTACCTCATTGAAGGATACCTTGTTTTTTAATAACTCGTGCTTCTACTTTAGGCATTATTAAAGACACAATTTCAAAGGCTTTCTCACCTTCTTCTATTTCGTCTAAAAGCAAACTACAAATTCCATACTTTTCAGCATGTGTTTGTTTAATTACATTAGTTAACTTTAACTAGATTAAAATTAATTTGAACTTCATACACAAATTTTAGCATTAAACTAATAATATTTCAAATCTTACACGAACTCTAACATTAAGATTAAATTTATTTCATATTCTATATAAATTTTAAAATATAAAATCTTTATTTCACAACCTTCACACCTCTCAAAATATAAGTAATTTTATTTCAAATTTTTCACAAATCTCAAGAAGAACTTTGAGATGAAACTTTACCAGACCATGACTGCAGAAGGAAGAGCCAACCTCATGCAAGATTGAACATGCTGAAAAGCCTCCAATCTAATTCCCCCCCAAGTCTCCTCAAATTTCTTCGAAACCGTCACATAAGTCGCCAACATGATCAACGAAACCCAAAGGGAAACCGAAGCCGAGAGAGAAGTTCCAATGAACCCGAGCCCGACGACACGGACCAGCAAGAAGGCGAGACCGACGTGGAGAACCAAAGGAAGCAGCGAGAAGAAAATCAGAGGGTTCACCACTGACTGAGTCTGGCAAAACCTCAAGATGCATTGAATGAAGCCATAGGCAAAGAGGCCTGGAATCAAATACCTGAGATAGAGAGCTGCCATGGCTGCCACTTGAGGCTCTTGGTGCAGCCAAATCAGCAAGGGTTCTGTGAAGCACCATAGAATTGATACAACGAGTGCAAATATTGATGATATGATGAGTGATGATTGAAGATATATTCCCAACATATGATATGATTTTGCACCATATGCTTGGCCACATAATGTCTCAAGGGCTCCACTCAAGCCAATCTGAACATGTACATATGTAATTAATGTTGATTAAAAGACATAATAGAAATCTATGAAGGAAAAAATATATATGTGTATCTATTTGAGTTAATTGACAAAAAAGAAAAAAAAAAATTAAGGCAAAGTGCATTCACGCTCCTAAGGTCATAAGACATTACAGATTAGTCTCAACTTTTTAAAAATTTTGATTTGAGTTCTTAGGGTTGTAAAAATTTTACTGTTTTGATCTCAATTAAAATCTAATTGTTAATTTTTATTAGTATGCTGTAAGATTATTTTTATTTGTTAACTCTATGATTTTTTTAGAATATAATTTCTAAATATTAATATTAATATAATTTTTTATTTTTATAATTTTAGAAAGAAAAAAAGCAGAGATTAAATTTTAAATTTTTGTTGACATTTTAAAGAACGGTTAAAGCATAGAAGTGTAATGATCCTTTAAAATATATAAATGATTCAAATAAATAGTTAAAAAATAATTAAATTTTACATTTTCAATCAGAATAAATCAGTGAAAATGGTGAGATTTTAAAAGAGAGACCAAAAGTGTAGCACTTTCACAGTCTCAGAGACCTAAATAAAGGTTTTTAAAAAACTAAAACTAATTTGTAATACCTTTTAGACTTTGTATGCAATTTACCCAAAAAGTTAGCAATTCAATGCAAATTAACTTACTAGACCTAAGAGAGTTGAGTAGATCAATTTGCCGAATAAAATAACAATAAAATGAAAAAAAAAAGTTTACATACAAATAAGGAAAGATGATCAAAATATTTAACACAATTAGAAACATAACAAATGCCTTCGATCATCTAGAACCCGAACGATGAGATAACCTATTTCATCCACTCGTTAAGGTCTTCGATGAATGACGATATTTTTGATTAAGAATAAAAAGCTAATCATTAAAAGCTACAATGTTCGACGATTACATATTTTCTGTCTCTACAATAAATTTTCCTCTACGCTTAAAACATCAAACTCATGCATTCACAAAGACAACTCTTTGAATTAATCACCTTCAAAAGCTTTTAAAATTATAGTATTTACTATTCAAATGATGAAATAATATAACTAATAGCTATCTTAGAGTTTGGCTCTTGGAGGAAGAAAAAGATGATTTGAGGCACTTAAAGCTTAAATATTACTCATAAATCAAATTTTAAAAATCATAATTCTAATATATTATATTTTAACTTTATATTTTTTTTTGATAGCAAACTTTAAAATTAGTAATACACTATGGTTCACCTCATACTAATTAACTAAAATTAAAATATATAATTAACTTTTAAATCACTATATATATATATATATATATATATATATATATATATATGTATAGCAAAAAAAATCACAGACACATAAATTCATAAATACACAAATGTGTATACATATTCATAGATATCAATATATATTTATGTATATATGTAAATGTATAAATTCATGAATATATAAATAGTTACATAAGCGCGCACACATATATATATATATATATATGAATAAATTATTATAAATTTATTTATATATATTATGTGTGTCATCTACATTAATCATGCCGGATGTATAATAATTATTTTAAAAGTATTTTTAAAAATTCTAAATATTTTTATTTATATATGATTGAATTAATTTTGTTTTAAATGAGTTGGCTCGTGGCTGGTTTTGAAGGAGTTTTACATACATTTCATTTCAAACTTACTATTTACAAAATAACCACTCAAATCAAGTTAATAAAAACTAGAGTTCTTTTTATGTAAAATAATAATTAGAGTTAAAACTTTAGTTATATTAATATTAAACTTTGATTATGTAAAAGCCTCAATTTTGAGTTATATTATTAAAAAAATTAAATTGATTTTAAATTAAGTAAAATACAAATAATTTGCGAGCGAGCAGCTTAGAGAGAGAGAGAGAGAGAGAGAGAGAGAGAGAGAGAGAGAGAGAACCAAGAGGGCGATGCCTGTAACGGTGAACCAGGAGTTGCCGAGGGTGGCGCCGGCGAGCTCGAGGTCACCGAGGTGGCCGGCGAGCATGACGGAGACGAGAGGAACGCCGTAGTAAGACATGTTGCTCACGATCATCGGCACCGAGAACGCAGCCTGCGCCTTCGCCTCCTCCACCTCCACAAACCACCCAAGCCGCCACCCGCAGCCGCCTCCGCCGCCTTCATCACTGCTTCTGCTATCGTCCTTCGTTAACTCATCGCTGCCGGTTACGATGAGCGGAGAAAGAGACATGGCAGCTTATTTGCTTCTCTCGTTAGCTCTCTCTCTCTCTCTCTCTCTCTCTCTCTCTCTGCCTTGGGACCTTCATATATATGGGAGTAAATTGCTTATTGGTTCAAGAGGTTTAACATTTATTGTATTCTGGTCTATATTTCTGAATTTAAATACAATAATATAATATTATAGTAGATACTACTGTAATACTATTCTTGCTATGTTAATTTAATATTTATAATAAAAAATTAAAATAATAAATAATTACATAAGGTAATAATTTAATCTTTGTGTTTTGTTGTATGAGAAAATATTAGCTGTACTTCCTAAATTTTTTCTCATTAAAATTAATTCAAACCACAAAAGGGTGACCAGTTCACCCGGTCACACCGCGCCTCCACCGGCTAAAACGGTCTAGCTCGATGCATCATACGTGACATCACAGCTGTACATCATCCAATTAACGAAAAAAATCTCCTATTGACGGAGTAGTTGCCACCTGCAACGAAGGGGTGGAGGGGCCACCCACCCTTCCTTTCTCTTTCTCCGGTAAAGGGGTTAGTGACCCCCCAACTCCCCTCCACGCCTTCTCTAGCGGGTAGCTCCTTTGCCCATTTGTTTGTAGGCAAGAGACAAAAAGAGATCAGAGAGGGGCAGGAGGCCCCTTTCACCAGACTCTTCCATCAGCAGGACTTCCCTACTCTGAACGGCATCTTCTGCCACTTGTAACTTTGCAAGAGAGAGAGCTGGAGGACAAGAGAGTAAATTTTAAAAATTTTAATAATAATTTTTGTTGAGAAAAATTATTTGATAAGTTTTTTTGAATTAGAGACTCAAATATAAATTTTTTGAAATTATAGATTCACGTGACATTAAATAGTATACTAAGGACCTCTCGGTAATTTGCCCTTACTATTACGTTATCCTCATCGTCTAGATCCAATCTCATCCGGTCATATCACAATGGCAACTCAAATTTGACAACTTCTACTTGCGATCTGAGAGAAAATCTCTCTCTATATGTATACATCTATATCTATATCTATATTTATATTTATATCTATATATATAAGACTAATAAGAGTACGAATTAGGTGAAAAAAAAAATATTTTATCCTATTTATATTTATTAAATTTTAAAAATTCACATAAAAAGCTGCTCGGGACCTACGCGAGACTGGTTATGAGTTTCAATGAGAGCTGAGCAGGAAGACATTGCAGTCCCGTAAGGTCGGTGCGGAGGAGAACTCGCCGACCTGGTCAGCGACCTCAGGTGGCTGGCGTGGGTATGGCTGAATGAGAATCTCAGCAAGGGTGAACGGGTTGAAAAAGAAGTAATGATGGTCGCCAACCACAGGCATTCTGGCTGTTTGAATTAATTGATGCAAATTAGTTATATATTAATTAATCTATAGTTAGTTTTGGGTATTTAACAATTATTATATATGTAATTTATGTTATTATATTATTTTTTTAAAATTTCTTATTTTGTAGGAGCAGGTAACCCATGATCTGATAATGAGAAATTTTTTAGTAATTGTTGTATCTTTATATACGTAGACTAGTGAATATAAACAGTAGTTATGTATGTACATAAAAAAATAGAATTTTTTTGGTTGCTCTCCATCTTTAAGAATTCTGAAATCTAACTCTTCAGCATTCATCCGTTTTTTTGATTTTAGTGCTGTAGCTTAAAATCAATCCAACACCGGCTGCCCGACCAACTCCTTGTAGGCCGAATTCGCCAGCCGCACGCAGTTGTTGGAGTCGCAGATCACCGCCGGCAGGGTCTCCAACTCGACCTCATCCTCCACCTCCTCTGCTCTTTTGGGTGCAGCAGGCAGTAGTGGCGCGGCAGAGAAGCCCTCGCTAATGGAACCCACGCTGATGCTGGAGCCGACCGGCCGGACAGGGCGTGGCGCGATAAGCTTCGGTTCCTGCAACTTCTGCAGGAGGTCTCTCTCCACCAGCGGCCGCCCCGGCGGGTGGAGGGTGAGAGCGAGACTCTGCTTCTCGGAGCACGCGCGGCCGCGGAGGTCTTGTTGGGCTTGAAGCGAACTGGGAGGAGGCCGCCGCGCCCGCTATGGGGGTGGCAAGGGGAGCGGCGGGAGGGTTCTGCGGCGGCTTCGGCGCTATGGGAAGATGGCTGCAGCTTCGGGAGGGAGTTTAGAGGGCTAAGGGTTTAGCAGGGAAGAAGAAGGAGAGGGGAGGACGGCGCGTGTGGGCGGGGATTGGGTATGTGGAGCGGGTTGCGGTGACACGTGCAAGCGAGGAGGAAGAGGGAGAGAGGATTGGTAGTGGTTAGGCCGTTCCCGATCCGATTTCGAGCCTGCTCGAGTTAATTCCAATTAACTTCGAATTAATTTTGATTCATTTTCGACTCGGCTAGAGATCAGCTTGAAAAAAGAAAGAGATTCAATCCGGCTCGAGATCGGCTCAGTTTATAATATATATATATATATATATATATTATATAACATATATATATATTATTTAATATATATTATATACATATTATATATATATATATATTATAATATAAAATGTATTATAATTCAAGCCGATTTCGAGCTGGATCGAACCGAGCCTACCCCGGCTCAAAATCAGTTCAAAATCATTACCGAGCCTTACTTTTGGCTCATTAGTCGGCTCGTTTTGATCAACTCGTTTTTGATTCGGTTTAAAATCGATTTAATTTTCGATCGATTTTCAATCTTCGATCTATATTACCACCCTTAGTAGTGGTGGAGGACGAGAAGCTTTTGCATTATGATATCCAGTCTTGGCTCGACCAGAAGAATGCAATTTTATGTTATATAAAAAGTACAGAATCTCTCTTCTATCTACTGTTATATCTTCTTTTGCTTGGTCTTACCTAAGATATTTATATGCGAGATCGAACTATATCATATCTGATATTATGCGGATGCTGTAGTTTAAGCATCATGATCGATGTTTAGAAAGATCGAACTATCGGGATCGACGAGTATCGTAATCAATGTTATGGAGCATTGTGTAGCTTACGAAATGTGACCGATGTTGAGATCAAAGAGGGCAAAACTTCTGGGCTTGATGGCTTTAATGCTCTTGAAGATGATAGTGGGAGTATCGTGATTGATGTTTAAAAAGGCCGAACCAGCGGGATCGCAGAGTATCGTTTCTGATGTTATATGGATGCTATAACTTAAGCATCGTGTCCGATATTGAGAAGTGTCGAACCAGCGGGATTGAGGAGTATCGTATATAATGTTATGGGTGATGCTGTAGCTTAAGCATCATGCCAGATGTTTAGAAAGGCCGAACCAGTGGATTGAAGAGCATCGTTTCTTATGTTATGGGGGATGCTGTAGCTTAACCACTGTGACTGATATTGAGAAAAGCCGAATAAGCTGGATCGAAGAGTATCGTATTCTATGTTATGAGGGATGCTGACCTTAAGCATCGTAACCGATGTGCGGAAAGATCGAACCAATATATTGAGAAGTATCGTATCCGATGTTATGGGAATACTGTAGCTTAAGCATCATGCCCGATGTTGACAAAGACTGAACCAACGAAACCACGTGCAACACATGTGACCCTACTAGTACTATATATAAGAGTACGAGTTAAGCAAGAGAATTTTTTTTTTTATCTTATCTGTATTTTTTTCAATTTAAAAACTCACAAAATAGTAACAATTGTATTTTGATCTCAAATTTTCCACCTCCTTACAAATCAATTCGAATGTATAATGAAATTCGTGAAATTATTTATGTAAATTTCGGGGGCAAAATTTCTAAATGTGGGGAGAATTGTGACATCCAGAATTTAATTTGGGGTTTAAAATTTCGAGTTGATTTGGACTCAAAATGAATAATTTTGAACCGTTTTATAAGGATATGAAAGTTGAGAGACTAAATTATAATTTTTTCTTAAAAAAATAAAAATCAGGACAGCTGAATTTAAAAACTCACAAAAATAGCAATAATTACATTTTAGTCTCAAAATAAAATATTTAATTGTCCATACTGTAATACTACAACAAAAATATCATCCAGGTAAGATCTTAAAAATATGCGTATGTATTGTATGAATATAAAATATAGCTTCAATTCTTTCAAGTTAGTAGTTGAGATAACAATTGAAGATGAAACAACGAGCATATCCTTCACAATATTCAGAGAACAAGCGGAACAAGTGGCAAACATAACTGTATGTGCTTTTGAAACTATGAAAAACTAAGTAATACTACAATAAATAAAATAACATAATAAATAGTACCTATCTTCTATGTAAATTTAAATTAATATTTATCAAAATATATTATATGCAAGGAAAATATTATAACTCAGAGTTACGCATCCAAGTGTTAAAACAAAAATAATTTTATTTCAATGTTCGCAGATATGTTCAACAATATAAAGATATTTTAAGAGATGACCAAAGTAAAAGTAATTTCAGCAAAAAAAATAATCTTTTTAGTGGAGAGAATTGTTACATCATGTATATATATATATATATATATTTATATATATATATATATAAATATATGATGTAAAATATAAAATTAAATTAAAATTTCATATTCATGTATAATAAAAAATTAAAGGAGGAGTCATATTACATATTTGACGTAAAACTTTTTCATATTATTATTGATCATAAAAATTAAATAACAATATAAACTCTATTATAAAACTATTAATTAACATCATAGAATGATCTCTTAATATGTTATACATACATACAATTTTAATATATATTTTAATATTATAATAATAATTATACATCATATTATAAATATTAAAATACAAAACAAGAATTCTTAAAAATTAGTCACATTTAATTCTAAAAAAAATTAATCACATTTTATTAATATATATATATATATATATATATTAAATACGTAATAAGCATATTAAATCATTTGAATTTGTAAATATATTAAAACATATTTTATTTAAATGTTAAAATAATAATTATGACAAGATTTATAATTTTTATATAATTTTTTTTCAATATATAATATTAAAATTTAAAGTATTAACTTAATTAAATTTAGTTCCAAAAATTTGATTAACTATACTAATTAAATTCTGCATTAAATTTGAAATCAATACAAAAACATAATGGTGTGCTTGACAATGGCATTATTTAAATTTTAATCTCTTTTACGCCAAATTCAACTAACTTGAAATATAATTTAATTCAAGTAAAAAATGAAAAAAATAACTTTTTCATAATTTTTTACATACATGTTACAAAAAATTTTATGTTGCTGAGTGCCGATGAGTAACTGGAAATCGTACTACCGTGAGCAAAGTCGTGATGTATGTCCGTGCATGTAAGCAAGAGAGAACGACTTCGATTAATTTTGAACTAAATGACTTTTTTTTTTTTTGCACGTTCACACTTTTTATATATGTTATAGATAACGTATATTTAATCTATATGTATCATATAAAATCTTGAGATTTTTATCCAATAAAAATATTTATTTATTAGACATCATAAAATTAAATATTACATAACACACACTCATTTATTTTAATTTTACAACTAACACATTCTAATTAAGAAATCCTTATATTTTATTTGAGTAAACCATACTTGAGTTATATTTTAACTTAAACAAAGTTTATATGCATAAAACCTAACCATCAGTACATCTTAAATAAAATCTAATCGTTTATCAAATTTTCCATTATTAAAATAGGTGTCTAATTAAATATTCTACATAATTAATAAATTTAAATAATTTTATATGTTAAATTTTATTCTGATAAATTTTATTTAAGTTAAAACATAACTTAAATATGATTTACTTAAATAAAATATATAAATTTTAATTAGAGTGTGTTGATTGTAAAATTAAAATAAATGAATATATCGTATAATATTTAACTTTAATTTTAAAGTATTTAATAAGTAAATATTAAAATTTTTTATATCATACTGATAAAAACCCCTAAAATCTTTTATGATATATAAATGCCTTGTTTTTTTTTTCTAAAAAAAAGCCTTATTTTTTATTTAGACTCATAAACATAAAGATAATACATTTAATTGTCTATATAAATGGTAGAGATTATTACTTCATTTTGAATAAAGATTGATCACTTCAGCTTTTGTTTATTTGTAAGATTAAATTTAATAATATTTAAATTAAACTTAAATATAAATATTTTTTTATTAAAAATTGTGAATGATGTAAAATAAAATTAGTTATTATATTAAAATATATAAAAGATGTGATATAAAATTAATTATTATGTTGAAATATGTGAAAATTGTAATATAAATTAATTATTATTTTAATAATATATGCAGGATGTGAAATAAAATTAATTTTTAATATTAAATTTTATGTGTAATATGATATGCCTGATTAAAATTAAACTAAATTAATTTTTAACGGCCAAACAAACGGAACCTCAATCAAATTCACCACTTCAATTAAAATTATTATACGTGGTGGTAGTGTAACCCAGTTGATCGAGTCTCAGCCTCAAATCACATCACTACAATTTTTAAATGGAAGAAAAAAAATTAATAATTAACTAAAATCAGTCCTCAATATGCAAAAATAATATTTTACTCAAACTTTTATTTAGTAAAGAATACATTTAATTGTCTACATGCATATTTTAAAGAATAAAATAAAACATGGTGTGGAATACGATAATTCATGAAGCAGAACAGACACAATTTGTGGTAGGGCAATATCTAACATCAACCTCAACAAATTTCAATAAATTGATTGATGATGAACTACATCTAACCCACTGAATAATCTAACAATTACTCACTAATCTGTAATATCTTGTGATCTAAATATAAAAATATTATTCATTTTAATTTTAAATTCTTATTTGACAACAGACTAAATTATGATCATAACTAAAATTTTAAATTTATTTAAAAAAAATTTAAAAATTATTTTATATCTAAGACTATATAAATTTCAACATTAAACAATTACTTTATTTCACATTTAATATAACTTTTAATATAATTAACTCATTTTAGTTCATACCATACACATTTTCTAAAAATTTTGACACAATTTTTTCAAATTATTTTTTTTTCTCAACCAAATAGAGCTTAAAAAATTATATGACTTAAGTAATTTTCAAAAAGTCACTTATCCCAATACACTTCAGCCCAAATACGTTTAATTATAAAATTTTCTATCATTATCTTTATAATTTTGCATAAAAAATATCTCTATTATTTAAAATCACATTATCTATTTATACATCTCAAAATTAACCTCTTTTTTTAATATAGAATAACTCTTTCATATGCTGCTCTCACTGCTATTTATCAGCTTAAAACCTATCAAAAGCTGCACTTTATTCTAATAATTCCCTTAAAACATCACCCAATGATCACTCTTCGCTTTCTTCAATCACAACCATCACATAACCCGTCATTGATCATTTTTTTTGATAATTAATAAAAATATATAGCTTTATCCATCCACAGTTACCATATGAAAGGCCTTAATGACTGCTTATATCGAATAACTTTGTGAATATCGTATCGGTTTGGCTTCTTTTAGATACACAAATATACTTGCATAAAAATAAATATATACATATATAGTGAAATACATGAGCTTAGTCATATGTGTATACATAAATACAGAAATAAATATCTATTTTTTTAAAAAAAAAATGTACAACTGTACAACTAATTCGTACTACAAAATATCTAATGTAAACCAAAAAAAAAAAAATCGTAAACCCTAAACCCTAAACTCTAAACCTTAAACCCTAAATATCGACTAATGCAACCACACTCTCATTATAACACTAATGCAACCACACTCTCATTATATATATTGCACATAACATTAACTTAAAGGGTAAATTACTGATAGGTTCTTATTTTACTTATAATTATACTTAAATTTATTTTTTAAGATCTTTTATTAAAATTTAATATTTTTTAAAATCCTTCACTTATTCCTAGAATTTAAAATAGAGACCCGAAAATAAAATAACATAGAGACATCATGCCGCGTATTTACAGACATAACTTTCTTGAAAGACGATCATATCTTTCTCCGTAATATGTCGACTTCATCATACATGTAATCCCATGTCCTCTCTCTATTTTGAATCTTTGATGCAACAAAGCTTCATCCATGATGTATTTGGTTATGTAAACAATAGAGAATTTGGAAAAACATTTGAAATTTACTTATAAACAAATAAAAGAATCATTCCATTTGTTATCTTGCTTAAAAGCAGAAATAACCTGATCAATCATCAATGTACATGCTTTGAAATTGTTTTCTTTAGTTCTTATTTATTCAAAGATAGCTGAATTATGTAATATCAGATGAAAAATGCTATCAGTGCATATGAAAAATTATCCCACATTAACGATCAATAAGTAGTGGTATTTAATATATATGTGATGATCCTAACCTATCAAGTTTTGGGGATAAATAGTATCCATTCCCTTGTGTACCACGTCAAATTAGGGTCTCCTAGTATTTCTTCCTTAAAATGCGGTATCAAAGCCGATGGCTTTACTCGAAACAAATGATTCAAACGGGCTGTGCTCCCATAGGTCTTGCGCCTTCAACTGTGGTTGAGCAAGAAATTCAAAAGCGGGTGCTTTCATTGTGCTCGCAGGTGGTTGAGTTGGTTAAAACAACACATTTGGAAGGAAAATGATTAGCGTAGATTGATACTCATATGAGGAGAGAATTGTTGGAAGTGCACGTGAAGAATTATCTCACAATGCTAATCAACAAGAAGTTGTAGTAACCTAAATTTTGAGATTAAATAGTGTCTGTTTACTTTTGTATTAAGCTGAATTGGGCCCCTGGGTATTTCTCTCCTAATGAAAAACAGTTGGACCCATATGTTTCAAACTAATTCTTCAATAAATTGATCTTGTTAGTCTTGCTCTTAAACTTTTCTACTAGATAATTCAATTTGTTTCGAGCAAAAGGTAAAGTCAAAACTACATCTTGTTCTCCTAGTCTACTAAAGAAAGAGCTTGCCTGCCTACCAGAAGTCTTAGATTCGAACCACACTATCATATCATAGTTTTCAAGTGGGATTGAAGAAATTGTGGCATCCAGAGCAAAATAAAAAAATCTTTCAAACCTTGGTTGCTTTGTATCTACCACAAAGCTTTATAAATATCTCCAGAGCACTGAATTCCAAGAGAACCATTTCAAACACCACCACTATACTTACTGATAAATATGATTCAAGTTACAGAGATATATACTAGCTAGGACAAGCATTGACATATGTGATGCAGAATTGACATGGCCCTGTTTGTTTAACAATTAAAAATTAACCTCGTTTAATTTTAAACAGGCATATCACATCACACATAAAATTTAATATTAAAAATTAACTTTATTTTATATCTTACACACATTACCAAAATAATAACTAACTTATATCACATCCTTCACATATCTCAACATAATAACTAACTTTATATTACATCCCTCACATATCCCAACATAATAATTAACTTTATTTCACATTATTCACAATTTTCAATGAAAAAATATCTCTATTCAAGTTTAATTTTAACCTTGTTAAATTAAACCTTACAAATAAACAGGTCCTAAAGGTCTAATCTATTCAGGCATCGTGTAGAAGGTTTCCCAAAACTAGGACTCAGACAAACCTTATGATCAATACCAAGCAAGCATGTGGCTAAATTTGACAAATTTCTCCAAAAATAAAACAAAAAAGATGTGCTAGTAAGCCAATAACAAAAAAAAGTCAAAGCTTGAAGACTAATACACAGCCTTATCTTTACACCGCAGCATTTTTTCGTGTATTCTCACTCGAGAATTCATGAATGTTCAAGTCCGCAAATATTGAGCTTTACTGTTTAGGGATAGTCTGAGACAAAGGAGGGTTGTGATTGGTTGAATGACAGAGATCAAACTTTTCTATCGTTTTAATATCTCTGATGGAGAAGATAAAGACGTGTAAATGATCCCAACTAATTACAGATTAAAATTCTTGAACTCATCCGTAATAATGATATCCTCTTTCCAAAACAAAAGTTATCTTCCTCATTACTGAGTAATCTATTGTGTATAAGCATTAGCAAGCATCCACAACATTGATGACAAAATGCCTACAATTATGAAACTAATACCGTAACAAACGCTAAACTCTGAAGGCAGAAGATAACATGCATACCTCTGTTTTGGATTTTGCTCAACTATAGTGAAATTGCATCAATTCGCAGATGTAGATGAGGCACCACGCATGTAAAATAGCCCTTCACGTGAACCCAACCACACACCCCAGCTCCAATTTGAATCGTACAGATTCTCACCGTGCATAAGAAATTGATCATTCCCTAAAAATGAAGGCCAGAAAAACAAAATTGAACAAAAGGTTTGATAGCACACATGCGTTGTTAGTGAAATAAAAGAGAGGTTAAACAGAACCATAAAAGTAATCTCCATAAACAGGCCAGCAAACAGTAGAGAAACTGCAATTTGAAACATTCTCCTCATATATTAGCTCACTGGTTTTGATGCTCCAGATCCGCACGAAGGAGTCCTCACCACCTGAAATGGTATGGAAAAACCTCAGATGCTTGAAACTGTTTCTAACTAAAAGATGATTGTAGATTTGAGATTCACCTGACAATAAAAATGTTTCAGATGGATTGACACCAAGCTGCAGATGGCTGTGAGAATTCCTGTGACCATCATATGATTGGATATGTCCTCTATGTAGAAGACGAAGATCAAACAATTTGATCTGTACGATGTAAAGACATGCAAGATAGCTGATTATTACACGGTTTTCTTCTTCAAAGTTCACATTTTTCAATGCAAAATAACAGACTCCAGCAAATAGTCCAGCTAAACTGAATTTTGATGCAACTCTCCAAAGCAATGAAAACTGTGGAAGGTACTCAAACAGGTCAGGGACAATGCAAGTCCTAGAAAATTAAAGAGAACTTACTGATCCATCCATGGAACTGCCAATGAAATACTGATCATCTGAATGAAGTTTTATCAAGCTGCATTCGACAAACTGAAATTTAGTAACTATAAGAAATATGGTCGCATAGGAACTTTGAATAAAAACTCACATAAACACTTGCTAACAGAAGATACCTGCACACAGCAGATGGCATAAATGCAGCATTGGAAGAGTTCAAATTCATCTTAGGCTGTTGAAAATAAGAGACCTGTTGTTGCAATAGATATTACTATCGAGAACAGACAAGTAATGCAACATTAACTTTAGTTGCCTGATTCGTCATACCAAATGCATTATCTAAGAAACATAAAAAAATCAATCATATGTGATTATTTAATCATTTTCATGAAAAGATTCATTGCCTAATAAAATAGAAGTGGCGTAATAATTTAGTAGCTCAATTGAAAATAGTATAAAATCAATCAGGGCTTGCAGTGTCCTTCTATAACCCTAATAAGCCAATAAAGTAATATTCCAGCATTAGCAGTGTAAGCTGCAGAAACAAACAACAATATCAACAGAACATTCTTTCCAATTTTGCTCTTTCTTCATTATAGCATACACATCAAGATATGCTCTTATGCTTTGGCATAGTGGTCGCATATCTATGATGTTTTGATTCAGAACTTCAACTTTCCAAAATCTCATTGCTCATTTATTCCAAGTTTTGTTAGCTGCCCACAGGAAAAAAAGTTGTAAGAATCCCATTTCCCAATCCATAATATGCTAATTTGAAGCACCTCAAAAAGTTGGTTAGGGTTTATACCATGCACAACGAGATACACTTACTTTCTCGTGACAGTTTTGTGTTTTGGATGCTGATGTTCTACGTGAAATGTCAAAGCAATTTGTTTGTTTCTTTCGAACATCAACTGCAATAATTGCTCCATTTCTAAGACCGCACAACACAATGTTTCCCTACACAAAACAAAGCAAATGAACATAATTCTTCACAAATGAAGATAAAACATCCAATTGAAAGTGCAAGACAAATCAAATTTGAGACTGTTGTGAATGGTAGTAAAAAGTAAGGAATCTAGAGGTAAGTTAAAAATAAGGGATAATTACATCTAGGCTCTAAGGTAGACCTCCTATTTTATGCAGATCTATAAAATCGAAAACATTCCATCTAAGCTCTGCGTTAGACCTCCTATACCACATAGGTTTACAAAACTGAAAAACATTCCATTTGGGCCCCTCCAACCCAGAAATTGTTCTACATAGATCCCTTTTGATGGAATCCATCAATTTTGGCTGTTAAGTTATATTTGTTATTTAAAAAATAAACATATTTAAGCATTTACAATTATTATTATAGGCTAAGAAATTGAGAAAAATAGTTGAGGAATCTGTCAAAAAGTACCCACTTGAAACAATTTCTTAGTGGGAGGAACCCAAATGAAACATTTTCAATTTTTTGGACCTACGTGGAATAGAAGGTCTACCTCAAGGGATCGAATGTAATTACCCCTCAAAAAAAAAAAGCTCAAAAGCACATTCCTTCTTTCTCTTCCATAAAATGTTTATACTTTTATGATTTGATACCTTTCATTCAACTTTGACCTACTTTGTGAAACATTATAGGCAGCTAAATTTGGAAATGGATGGAACCACGAGCATCTATATTTTAATTTTCCTTTTATGTTAAATGCCTTTAGGCACATACAAGATCATTCAAGGGAGACGAAAATGAAAGTTCAAGGGTCTTTCTAGATGATTGGTGTCATGGAAATAACCTATCATTTACTATCAAAAGTAACATTAGCTAAGCTGGTACGCCCACAACTTATTTGACTCGTTCAATAGTTAAGAATATTGATGTAAGAAACAAACAGAAGACCAACTGAAAAAAGAAAAAAATCAAAATGTTAGGGACTAACCAGTAGACTGTAGAAATTGTGGTCCATCCACTAGTATTTTCCTTAGGTTTAAACTTTAAACTTTATGTATACATCTCATTGATGTCGATCATTTTTACCTTACACAACAATATGATAACACTATCAGCATTACACACACAAAAAAAGAAAGAGAACACACACACACACACAAACACACTAATATCAGTAACATACAATTTCCTAAGCAATACATCAACTTTTAAATTTTGCATGGTCAGTAGGATTGAGGCAATAATGAGGTAAGTTCGAAAGGGTGAATTCTAGAACAAGGCATGGCGTGATGAATGCCATGCATAGGTGGGAGTCTATTACGTAAATCATCGGGGAATACATCAATAGACTCATTCAGTAATGGAGCCTCAAGTTTACTAAGAGGGGCAACATGGTGGTCGAGCATAGGGTGGAAGATCGCAGCATAGTCAGACCACTAACGTTGGACTTGCAGGTGCTGCGAGGAGGCTAGCCACATGCACGCTAGTCACATGAAAATTGCAATGCAATGGCAGGTTGCACATATGCTGATCACACGGTAAGTGGTGGTGTGGAAACATGTCATGCACATAAACCTCCCTATTTTTATTCTATAGGTAGAAATATAAATCTAAAAGGGACTACACAAACCACTTGCAAGAAGTTCAGCTTTGTTGTAGATAAATTCATATCATTTGCAGTATAATTACATCAACAAGAAATAGAACGTTTGAAACACAAGCAGAAACAAATGGCAATCACGATCTCAATACGATTGACAAGCATAATACATATGTTATTTAGAATTTAGGCTATTTCCCTTAGTGTCTGACAAGATCTTTTAAACAGAATACTTCTGACCGATATGATCATATGACTGATAACACTGAACCCAACAGACAGAAAATTTACAAAAGGTTTTACTAACCAGTGTATTTAATTCAAATGCCAAAATCAAAAGCTTGTATTCAATTTGTGACAACCGAAGGCTACAAGCATTTCCATACAAGCAAATACAATACATTAGACATTCTTGAGGCCTTATAGTATTCAAAATAGAACCAATGCTAATAAGATTAATTTGGCACTAGTACCAATAAATCATATAATATTGCATAGCACTGAGCATTAAGAAAGATAAAATTGAAATCTAAGCTTACAGAGAGATCAAATTGTTGTGAGAGAACATCACTTCTTGATCGATGAACCAAAGAAGACCTCCCCGTTTCTAAGTCTATCAAAGACACACCAAAATTGCTTCCTAGATTAAACAGGAAAAATAAAGTTTTAAAATCCAAATATAACACATGTTAAGGCATCTTAAAAAGTAGCAACCAAACATGGACACCATGTCACATCCAGTGTAATGAGGACAATGAAGCATGCCAAAATGGTGCAACCATTAGGTGATTATAAAGAGTCGCATCTCTATTACCAACTACTTGATTATTCATCACTTTAGTTAAACAAGTTGATGGGAGAAAGAGCACACACACAAATATATATAACATTTACATTACATACATATGTACCTTGATAAACAAGAGTAATTTGATTTATGATGGACAATTCAATTAAATCTGCACTCAAAGAAACATTTTAATCAATTGACATATTAAGCTCATGGACACAGACAAAATCATTTGCATTACTATGTTGCTCATTTCCAGAAAGTTCCTAAATGCTCACAGAACGGACCTAAATCCTCTATTTGGTTTTTTGGAAAGTAAATCTTCTATTTGTTTGACTCCACTAAAGACAGGTCTATCTTTACAGCGCAAAAGAACATGACTGTGGATGTATATCACAGCACATTCCTTTTCTCTGCAGTAAACAGTCTCATTATTTTTCCTTTTATTCAAACCAATATTGGTATCTTCACTTCAAGAATTCAATGTTTGCTTTTTATTTGGTTGAACAATTTGGAGAATGGATCTAATTGCAAGCAAATCATTCATCCCTTCAAGACGAGTAAATGGCATTACTTGAGCTAAGAGCAATACAGTGTCTTCATTCTTCTTGCAAAATAAACAAATAAACGGTTATGACATCTGCATAACTTTTGTTTGTCTACTTCACAAACAAACTGATTAGAGCAACTTAGTACAATTATGGATCGGAATCATGAAGAGGTCAAAAGGCATATGAACCAAGTGCCCATTCTACATCAAGGCACAGTTACCCATCATCTGGAATTTGAAACTAATAAATATGCTAGAATTCAGTATGAATAGCATGTGGAAATTAGACATACAACATAGGACAGTTTCTTCATATTGTAAATGCTTGGCATTACAAGGATCAAGCGCATAAGGTTTAGTGGCCACAAATATTTGATTAAAAGTTTCTGCTTATTTTTCACATGAAAAATTGGACAACTAAGATGGATGGACAAGATTCAAGAGGAAACCGAAAAAAAATAAAAATAAAAATGAGGTAAGCAATTTTACATGGAACCCGATTGTCAGAAGAATAACGTTATCATAGAGCTTTAAATCCATTGTCAAAACTTAACTACAGGAAGTAGTCGTTAAAGATAAAGAAAAAGAAACGAAAAGAGTACAATTAGATTACAAGGGGTGACTCACTTTGCATTCTCGCTTGATTGAGGCCAGTTGCTAGAGAAAGGTGAAGAAGAAAATGTTGGGCGAGAAGCCATTCTTGATAAGAGAGCTGGAGAGGAAGTTGGAAGAGAGCCCCTTGCTGATTCATTTCTCTTTTTTATAACTGAAAAAGGATGGCATATAGCCAGTTGGAGGTATTCGAAAGCAAGTTTGAATATTTTACTCTTTTGCGTGCTATTTTAGACTCTTTTGCATGCTATTTTAGACTAGTCGGATGAGATAAAGTCAATGGTGGCAACTTTGTGGGAACTTGCTAGGGATGTGCATTAGATGGTTTAAACTGAAAACCAAACGGGATTGTTTAAATTCCGATAGTTTGGTTCAATTTGAAATTTGTTGGTTTGGTTATTTGTTTGATATTTTAACAAATTTGGTTTGGGTTCATTTTTATGGATTTGAAAATCAAACCAATCAAATTAACCGATTATACATAAGCTGGTCAATTATCTAAGAATCCGTTGTTATATAATTATATTGGGAAGGAGAGACTTGCGAGTTGGATTAAATAGAAAGAGAGAAATGATAGTAGTTTTTCTCCATTTGTGATTTATTTAACCTTCAATATATTGAATTTTGATTTATTATATATTTATATCGAATATTGATTTATTATTCCAAATGATAATATATAGGTTTCGTTGGTTGAAGCATTGTTTAGAGATGTTTGAAGTTTTTTTGAGGTAGAGAGAATTATTTTAATGTCATGCTATGAAATAAAATTACTTTATTATTAAAAATTGTGTTGGATGTGAAATATAATTGATTTATTTTATTGAACTATCTATAAGATATGAAATAAAGTTATTTTTATTATTGAGAATTGTGCAGAATATAAAAGCCCAAACCAAATAAGGCCATAAAGTAAATATTATCTACGTCCCTAAGGTTAGGGTGTAAAATCAAGTATGTTCATGATTTCAAAAATCTTTCAATAAGATCCCTTAGTAATCAAATCCTTTCATTAAAAAATAAAAATATATAAAAGTATTATTATACCATTCTCTTCATCTCCCTTTTCCTCCCAACTCCCGTTTGAGAATGGTCGTAGTCACACAACCCCTATGTGCAAGTCGACGACCAAGCAGAGTTATTAACACATTGTAGGCCGCAAATGGCCACCATTGCTACACAGGGTTCCACCATGCGCATGGTTCCTGCATGTGAATGGGCCCTACACTCCACCTGCATGCGTGCGACTATGTGGCAGACCACGCAGCCCCGCATGTGGCAGCGCCCTGCGCAACCACGCATGGCTTGTTATGAGTGAGAAAAGGGTATTTTGGCCATTTTATATTAAAATTTTAATTTTAAAATAAATTTTATATGGAAGCCAATTAATTAGAGACTGTTAAAATCGAATAGTTTGGAGGTTGTCCAACCATAATAGTTTCGAGGCCACGGAAGCCACAAATGTGGAGGCAGTGGAAGCCTAAAATGTTGGAGGCCATCGAAGCCGAACAAGTTGTAGGTTGTCAAAGCTGAACAATTTGAGGCTCTCAAAGCTAAATAGTTTGGAGGCTATGAAAGCCAAAAATGTTGATGCTGCATACACCTAAAATGTTGGAGGCTGTCAAAGTCGAGTAGTTTGTAGGTTGTACAAGGCTATTAGTTTTAGGATGTCTATCAAAGCCAAACATTTCGAGGTTATTGAAGCCACATAGTTTGGAGGCCATGGAAGCCTAATAGTTCAAGGTTGTCGAAACAAAAAAATGTTGAGATTGATTAAAAAATAAAACTCTATGACTGTAGAAACCTAAAATAAAAGATATTTGTAAAAACAGAAAATCATTGAAGTTGTGGAAACTTAAAATTTCGATGGCAATAGAAGACCAAAAAGCTGATGGCTATAGAAGCTGAACAATTTAAAGTTATGGAAGTCCAAAATGTTGATGGTTGTGGAAGCTGAAATGGTAGAAGCCTAACGTTTTAAAGGCTATTGAAGCCTAAAATGTTTATGGCTATGGAAGCCAAACATTTTAGAGGCTCTCGAAGGTGAATAGTTTGGAGACTAAAGAAACCGAATAGATTGGAGGTTGTGGAAGCATAATAGTTCAAAAATGTCGAAGCCAAAAATGCTAAGGTTCATAAAAAACCAAACAATGCCCGCAAAAGCCTCAAATTCCAGAGATTTGTGAAAATAGAAAAATATTGAGGGGATGGAGCCTAAACTTTCTATGGCTGAGGCAGCCTAAAATGTTGATGGCTGTAGAAGAGGTTCAACATTTCAAGAGGATAGAACCTTGTCAATGGGTTGAAGTCCCTTAGGAAATATTTAAGCTTGTCCTGGGTACTTGACAAAAACAAAAGCGAATACATTAGTAATGGGGCATCTTTCTACTGCTTGTTTAAGCTCATGTCATGTTCATAATGCGAATATTTTTGAGGCTGTCGAAACCTAACAATTTGGATATTTATCAAAACTGAAAGGTCTGGAGGCTGTAGAAACCTAAAACTTCAAAGGTTTATGAAAATCTCAGAATGTTAAGGCATCAGAACTTTACATAAACAAAATAATGAAAGCCAAAAAGATTTGAGGTTTTAAAAACCTAAAATTTTGTCAAGCTTGATGAAAAAAATTGGCCAACTAGGATGGATGGATGAGATTCGAGAGAAAAAGAGAAAAAATAAAAATAAGGCAAGCAATTTTATGTGGAAAGCCGAGAAAATTTGAGGTTGTAGAAACCTAAAATTTTGTCAAGTTTGACGAAATCAAATTATTGAAGTGAAAAATTAGCTAACTAGGATGGATGGATGAGATTCAAGAGAAAATCAAAAAGAAAAATAAAAGTAAAAATAATGCAAGCAATTTTATGTGGAACCCAAGTGTTCGAGCCATGAAGTTGTCTCTATTGTAAATCTACTAATAAAAAGTTGAGACAGAAAGTGATCATTACAAATATGAGAAAAGTTAAATGAATACAATTAGATTACAAAGAGTGACTCGTTTTAGTTCTTGCTGTGTGGAGACCACTTGTTGGAGAAAGAAAAAGAAATGATTGGAGGAGAAGCCATTCCTGAGAAGGGAGCTGGAGAGGAAACTAGAAGAGAGCCCCTCATCAATTCTCACTTCTTTATAGCCAAAAAGGGACGGAGAAAGGAAAAAAAGTGATTGGAGGAGAAGCCATTCTTAAGAAGGGACCTGGAGAGGAAGGTGGAAGAGAGCCCCTCATCAATCCTCACTTCTCCTTTATAGCCAAAAAGGGATGGAGAAAGGAAAAAAAGTGATTGGAGGAGAAGCCATTCTTAAGAAGGGACCTGGAGAGGAAGGTGGAAGAGAGCCCCTCATCAATCCTTACTTCTCCTTTATAGCCAAAAAAGGATGGCATAATGCTAGTTGGAGGTATGGGTTGCAAGTATGTTTGAATATTTTATTCTTTAGTGCACCTTTTTAAGCTGATTTGGATGAGATAGAGTTAGTGGTGGCATCATTGCGGCTTCTTGCTCCTAGGTGATATTATTTTCATTTTTGACTAAAGATCGACCATGTTGTCTAATATCTTTCTCAAAGAGTCGAGCTTTCTTGTTGACCAAAGGGAAGGGTGGAATAACTTTCTTAGAGTAATATTGTATTAAATTGTTTTACGAAAAATACAGTTTAATTATTGTCATATAAGCATGCCAAATCTAGTATGTTCCACTCATTTTATGACTTCGGAAAGACTTGAAATTATGTTATCAAATAAGGTATAAGTCTCATCTAATAAACTAGGTTAAACTAACTAAAGCGGTGATCTTCAACTTCCCTTATATATAATAATAGATGTGTGTGTGGTGTTTAGATATGAGTTCTTTTTTTTATAATATAGATATGAGTACTTTATTACTACTGTTAAGAGTTCCTTTCATTTTGCCCTATAGGAAATTAGGAAGGCCTCAATGGGGCACAATAAGGACATAGCTTTTCTCTACAATAAGTGCGAAACAATTGGTTATTTGACTTGTATTTGTGAGACAGAGAAAATGGGCCAGGAATTAATCCATACAATTCCAATTGAGTTTGTCACGTGTAGGGCAGGTATGCCTTGTAGAATTCTTCATCAACACTTATATTATCTATTATCTAATCTCCAAATGAAAAAAAAAAATTGCTTGCTTACAGTTTACCTCTAACTTAACACGTCTGCTACTATAACAAACATTAATAATGTACTACCAGGACAGAGGCAGAAAGCAGACTGATAGAGAACAATTGGCAAAAATATCAGAAAGATTTAAATATTTTCTATGCAAAAACAAATGGTGCTCAGAATATACAAAATGATATCTGAGTTCTGGAGATCTGCAGACCAGATTCATGAGATGGAACCATGGGATTGTCACTGTTATGGGATTCTACCAAGCTGACCTTTTAAAAAAGGAGATATTGATCCCTATGCATATTCTTCTATACCTTCCTCTTATGTTATTCCTCTCTGCATTTTATTTATTATATTCTAGTGTAACAAATTGTATTGTTTTCCGGTTCACCCTTAAAAACATTGATCTTTCATACCATCATGTAATATCACCGATCAAACAACCCACCACAAGATGAGAAATATGAAGCTCGAAATAGTTCAAAACCTACCTATCGCTGCTTTTGCATTGTTACAGCTGGTATCAGCAGTCCATATTGTGCACTCGCGCAATGAAAATGTTCTAACAATTCTATGCAGGCCCTGAGCGTTTTCTCTGAAATCTAAAGGTTCGCTGAGGCTCAGAACAAAAACAGATCCACCACAGAAACCGGAACCAAGAGTAGTCACCATGTAATCTATTGTTAAGCAACTCAATTGTCAGCAGAATGGGAGAATATAGCAGAATAAATTGCTGCTTACATTACCAGTTTTTTGTATAAGATAGAAGGTACTTCTTATTTGGTTGTGAGAAAAGTTAACAAAATTTCATGTTCAAGAAAAAACCAAGACAAATTGGATACAAGGCATGTCGAGAGGCAGGGGGATCATCCTTTGTATTTCGAATATTTCTGGCGATCCTTCTAATGCAAGATATACTGGAATCAAAATTTGTAAAACCAGCTGAGCTCGAAATGATTCCAGGCAAACCATCATGATCTGCGCTCTTAGAGGGCCACACAGATTCTGGCATGTAACTAAGCCCATCACTGTGGAATTCACCATTTCTGAACCCATATAGACTGAGGAAACTTATATGTTACCTCATCAATTCAAGACAACTATAATGTGAAAACCATAATGACAATAAGTAATAGATAACACTCTAATCCAATAGTGCAAAACAGCCAAAGCCAAACACAAGTATTTCGCAAAACAACGTAAACTGGAATGATTTAAATATCACTGATTTACTCAACCAATGTTTCTTTACATAATCTTAAATGGATATTAGTATATTCAAGAAAGAACACACTTTTTACTTAAAGATCAAAAACTGCTTATATTAAATTATGGTTGAAAGCAGCATACAGGCTTTATAACTTGATGCTAATGTAGTAGATAGCCTCACAGACAAAACGTCAATTGACATTTTCCAATCCTCATTTTGCTAAATATTAAAAAAAAGTCCTTATGAAAGGTAACTTTAGCTTTCAATTTCGCATAATCATGCACTTATATAATGGAGAATACATGATTGATATGGGGATCAAAGACCTCATCAAAGTGCCGACAAAAAGCTTGCTGGAAAATCAACACAACGACGGTGTTGGAACAAAGCAAGACTAACAAGAGTCGAGAGATATGTCGACAAAAGGATGATTGAAAGTGGAACCTTGAGATGAAGAGGAAGAACCAAGCTTCGCCTATCTAACTAAGGCCCGTAAAAAGACTGACCAGAACTCGAGCAAAAATAGCCTCGACTCAACAGCACACATGTCAAGAGAAAAACAAGTCTCATCCGAATAAGACATCTCAAGGACCACCCAAGAGATGGAAACACCTCGAGCCAAAAAAACAAAGAAAAGAAGCCTAAAGAGAAAACAACTCAATGAAGTTTTGAGACTGAAACCACATAAGATGCCCTGTAAGTTATCATTCGCTTCCATCAAGAAAAAAGACAATTCCAACAAGCTCCAAAACACTGCAAGCACACATGTCGAAAGGAGGTGAAAATTAGCCATTTTTTGGAAATTGGGGAAGAATGTAATGTGTAAAAAGAATATGTTGATTGGAAATCAAACTGGTCCGACGAAAGCCTGCTATAAAAATGAAAGAGAAATGCAAAGAAAACGCCAGTTGAAAATTGAGAAATTAGAAAACTTCCTCCACTTTTTCTCATTCTCTCCTAGACTCATCTTCTTTCTTTCAAACAAGAGAATCCAGCAAAAAGGAGAGAGCAGCTCAAAATCCAATAGAACTCATAGTCCCAAAACCTCTACATTTATAATCTACTACAAGGAGAGTTCAAAATTAATTTCGGAAAAAATGTTCATAACAATATTAGTTATTACCAGCACTCATTCCTATAATAGGCCGACAGATAGGCTGAGAAACTGGTTACTAGGGCCAATATAGAAACCTATATAAAAGTTATGATGAAATCTTTCGATGAAGCTTTATCAATAAAAAACAAAGCTTCAAAATTAGAGTTTACCTCTCACCTCATAGAACCATTTATACCACCCGTTGCTAGAACATACGTTTCCCTTAGACCTTGGCTTGTTTGAACCATACCGCACATGTCCTCAAGTGCAGAGTCAGAAACACAAGTTGTATTCTGATACTTCCACACCTACAACAAGAAAATAATGTTTCCCAAAAAATTAAGTTAAGAAGCTAATAAAGACTTGACAAATCAAAGTTATAAGCTAAAAACATAAATCCTCTATAGTTTCCCACAAATAAATTTGCAAAATGCTTTGAAGGCAATAAAATTGGTCCAAGAGAGTTTTGATCTAATCTCAGAGCAGAACAAAGATGTAGATAAAAAAAAAAAGAAGAAGATGTAGATAAAACTATATCACAACTTTAAATAAAAATAGACTACAAAATACAAACCATAAAGAATTTAAATACATACATATAGTTTTAATCTAATCTCAAAACTAATACAGCAGAGCTAAGATGTAGATAAAACTATATCACAAAACTTTAAATAAAAATAGACTACAAAATACAAACCACAGAGAATTTAAATACCTACATATATGCAACATATCAAGAGTACAAAAGAAATAGAGAAGAAGTAGAAATGAGCAGAAATACACTTTGTGTTAAAGGTAGTGTAAATGAAGATAGATATACCTCAGGATAAGAAGTTTGCAGTTTCTGATACTCCTGCTGAAAATTGTAAAATTTTCTGTTTAGAACAAGAAGCCTGCCATGCATCTCCCTGGATAGAAGCAGCTTGGTTGACCCCACTAGCGTTTTCCTTCTGGTCATGCGCATACGACGTCCCTGTACAAATTATAATGACTCTTTCACAATTATAGCTCAATCTTACATCAAGTCCTTGACAACCATAACCTCCATTTAGGCAAAAAAAATTAAATTTATGTGAAACACAACAAATATGCCTAAAGTGCTGGCAACAATCATCTATGCTAACCTGAACAAAAAAATTGGTGACAATTTTTCATCAAATTGAGAAAAGAATTCTCAAAAATCTAGCACTATGACTGTGAATTATCGTCTCGAATGTGGCTTCTAAAACGTTTGAATTGTATAATAAAGTTGAAAAATCAAGTTCATGTCTAAAGCAATATTATCCTTAATAGAGAAGCTTTGGTGATGGGAATATCATATTAATAAGATGGTCAACATTAGATCATGTACCATGATGCTTATTGGATGATATAGATTATATCCATTTTATTTCATTTTATTATTTTGGGAGTTTATTATGAGGTTGGAATTAGTCAAATCTTTTTGTTTATTTATTTATTTTATTTTATTGATGGGGTTTGCTATCCACAAACATGGCTTGATTTTAGTTTTAAGGTGTGATTAGCTCTCTATATAGTACTTAAACGTTTGATTATGCCTTATGATTAATAAAATTACTGAATGACTCGGGAATATAGAAGTAACCGATATCTCGGAAGAGAAGTGTAAAGAAACGTTAAGTAAGAATCTTTAAAACCACAATTATCTATTTTTTTCTAATTAAAAATCCACAAAAGAGTGAATTTCCCCTCGAAATCCTATCCCTCGTCTCCTCCACCACTGAAGCCCTTCAAACTTTATTCCATATTGGCTGTGTCAAATCATTTGGTTCACTATTTTGGAATAAAATCACACGCTTCCAAGAAAAAAAGGCCTACAAATGCAGAGACCACTGTTTCTTCTCATCCCTCTATGTGTACCGAGATTTTAAAAAAGCAGCTGTCTATCAGGAACTATTTCGAAATCAGAACTAACTCCGAGAATGCTAGGGTTCTATAAAACCACACAAACCAAACGTTGAAATTAATAATCAGAAAAAATGTCTAAAATGACTTCAAAAAAATGTTCAGGGGCAGTTTGGATAGGGTAGGTTAGCTGGGTTAGCTAACCCACCAAACGCTAATAAACGCGTTTTCTTACCCCTGGGTTTGTTAACCCAGCGGGATTGCCCTAACCCCTCTACCCCGGGGTTTAGCTGCCCCATCCGCGTAGCTGGGTAAGAGCGGAGATGGCGGAGCGCGCGGTTTTCTGTCGCGAGTGGTTGGTGGAAGGTTTTTTGCGGTACCTGCCGGATGATGGCGCCGCTTCAGGCGCGGCGTCAGGCGCGGTATTCCGATCTGAAACGCAGGCCGGCGTGTGCCTCTCCGGCAGGTAAACGCTGTTTTCTCTTTTCGCTGCGGAAAACTCTGTCTGCCCTAATTCGTATGCCTGTGTTCTGTCACTTTTTATTTGTACCCTTCTTTGATGTGGTGGATCCAGTCTCTAATCCCAGATCTAAGTTCTACAGTTTGTGATTTCTCTATTTTCTCTTGCTTCTGTGGTGTTCATGTTCATCGAGGGGGCTGATTACAGATTTCTCTGTTTTTTCCGTTTACCTCTTGATGATCTATAGCCATGTGATGAGTTTGGATTTCTTAGAGGGCTGATTTTGCTTTGTGATGCGTTGGATTTCCTGAGGGCTGATTTTGCTTTGTGATGAGTTGGATTTGTGTCATCCAACCAATGTTACCAATCTCATTATCATATTGCCCTATGATGCTTATCATCTTGCTATTATTGATAAATTTTATATGATGAGAGTTTGGGTAACATGCTGATGAGCTCGAATTTGTTTTATGTAAGCCATTTTACTCCTTTTATTGTCATGTTACTCTATAATGCATGCCATTTTATTGTTTATATTTTATTTTTTATCTTCACTTAATTATTCCATTATGTATTCATTGTGGTTTGGCTGTTTTGCAATTGCAATGGAGCTTGGCTCTCTATTTATTGCTGAATATTATGGGTCATCTTACTTGTGCCTCCAAGTTCTAGCATTCTCCAAATTGCTTTGCTATTGCGGCTTTATAGTAAGTCTACCTCTTTCGAATTCTCATTTAATGCTTATGTACTACTACAGTTAAGCAATACTTTGTATATGAATAGATACTACACTTATATGCTCAGGTATTACACTTGCACTTGTGGCTCTTTTGAAATATAGGCAATGATGAATTTTTCTCTATTTCAAAAAAAAAAAATAGCTCTGATTAATCTTAATGTGATTTCATGTTACATGTCAGTTATCCTTGGTATCCAGGTGGAGAGGTAAACATATAAATGTTATGTTCTTTGCTGATCCAAGGAACCGTAATTGTCATACATAATTCTGAGCCCAATATCCTTCGCATAAAAATAGATAATTCATGGGGAGTGAAAGCTTAATGTTGTCCTTTTTAATTTAAAATATTTATATGTTTGTACACATACTTATCTCATTTCTGATATTTGTAGTAAAGTGTGAATGAGAATTCTAGTTGTTTGGTAGGTGATTTCAATATTTGGTTATATCATCATTTGTGTGCTGAAGGATATTTCTAGCTGCTCTTGAATTGATGTTTTACCTGCTTGTGGGTGTCTAATTTGATAGTTGCGCTTTTAAAAAATTCCGCTTAATTGTTTTTGGATTCAGTTTTTGGTTCATGTTTAGGTCTCTGGTACTTGAAATATTAACTAGAAGTTCATGCTTTAGGCCTTTCTTTATTTTTCTGCAGAAAAATATTTGAAGCTCCACTTATATTTTATAGCTTTTTCTTTGCTCATGCTTCATGTGTTTCACATATTTAATGTTCTGCTTTTTGGTAATCACCTGTTTTACTTCTATGTGGTGAGGACTTCTTGCCTTTTGGTTTCAAATTAAGTTTGAGGAGTTATTGGTTATTACTGATTTTTTTCTTCTTTTTTAGTTAGTGTTCTTTCAATTCCATGAACTATGTTGCCATATTTCAAAGGCCCTGTTTAAATAAGTGAATCATTGTCAATCTGCAACGTACCTTTTTTAAAATTAAATTGCGTTAAACCTAAGTTGTGGACAATGATGCATCTCCATTATTATGGTTGGAGTAATTTCCGTATCTGTACACTTGATGAAAACTTAACCTTTTTTTTTTTGCAATGTCAATTATTCTTGGTGTCTTGGTGGAGAGGTAAACATGGTAATGTTATGCTTTTTGTCGAGCCAAGACTGAGTTGAGAGATGCAATGATGAGGTTTAAGAAATATGGAGACCTATCAATTGTTTGGTTGATAGGGAAATATTTACTTTACTGAGCCCACAATAAACATTTTACGCATGTTAAGGTATTTAATATTTGAATTTATTTCACAATTTAAAATTTCTGTTAGGCAACATGAACTTCGGCTTTCGACGCATGGGCCAGGATAAGTGATCAATTAGGAAGTCATCGAGAACTATGTCTGTAGATGAAAAAATGCCAGAAACTGAAGATGTGACAGAAATCGATCTCTCAAACCTAAAAGCAAGTAGGAAAAATAGAGATCCAAATTTTTCTAATGAAGAAAGAGATGTCATAATTTTGCTTATCACTGAGAAACATAATAACGAATATGTGGTTAACGGGAATCTCACGCCTTTGGCTTGGACTGAGATTACTAAAGCTTATAATAGTCAAGTGGGTACTAAGAAAACGGCTCAACAACTCAAAGATGCTTGGAAAACATTGAAACAGGAATACAGAAAATATCATGAACTTGCTGGGCGGAGTGAGTGAGGATGGAATCCAGTTAAAAACATACCAGATGCTACTGATGATTTGTGGAAAGAAATTCTTCAGGTGTGATATAATATTATTTACCAAATTTGAGTAGGAGTACTAAATGTTTCTTCAGCTTATAACCTTAATTTCTGGAGATTCATCCTGAATATGAATCGTTAAGAAAAAAGCCCTTTAACCATTACGAAGCAGTTGAAGACCTGATTACAAACACGTACGTGTTGGGGAACCATGCAAGGTCTTCTGTCAATTACGTGTCAACAGCTGAGTCTCCAGAGATGGAGGCAAATGTTCAAGTAAATGAGATGGACTGTAATGACCCTGATTTCGATGCTAGATATGTTACTGGGGAAGGATCAAGTTTTGCTGAGAATTACATTTTCGTTGAGGACAATGATGTAACATGCGAGCCTTCATCAGGAAGTGGAGGTAAGCGTGCGGCTAAAACAGGTAAGGAACGTAGGCGGCGAAATTTTTTTTTTACTAAAGACGATGCGGAGTCCTTGCTGACTGAGGCAAGGAACAAAACAAATATTGTATTGCATGCAACGCAACGCGCAATGCTGTCCACTATGGAGGACGCAATGAAAAAGTTAGCATCTATGCAAATTTTAACGGATACCGCACTTTGTGCAATGATAGATGCATTAAATGAAAATCCTAACAATTACAGTGTTCATGATGCTAGATGGGAGTCGCTTAGAAACCTGAATTGGTGTTACTGTTATGCGACATGCTCAATTTGGTCGAATGTCAATATTTACTGATCGACCAAACCCATCCTTTGATCCTCCACCCACTTTTTAGCGTATTATTGAGCATTCTATTCGTTTTCTCTTTAACTTTTCTGCAGATAGTTATTTTGGTTTTGTTGTACTGTTGTTTAACTTTTCAATAATAATGTCTGTTTTTTTTTCTGTCTTAGTATGATTTGTAATGTTGTCTCATTGTATTCTGTTGTTGAAATAATAAGACGTATTTATATTCTCAATTTGATAGTTAATTTTTTGTTATAATATGCTACAGATGAATATTAGCCAATTTTATGGGAATGAGGTTGCCAACCTTATTACATGCTTGGATGAAAAGACAGCATTACTGGAATTTGTTTCTGACTTTGTTGAATTAGATCAATCTAATGTACAAGTCCTTCAAGTTATGTATGATAGACCATACCCCGATAATTTGTACATCCATGAGATCTTAAATGGCATGATGTGCGAGCATACAACTATTTTCGTATGCCTGTACAAGCTTTTATTGACTTGAGGGACATGCTAGCGGACCATGGTGTTCTAAGAGACACTCGATTCATGCCAGTTGCGGAGCAGTTAACAGTATTTTTGAGAGTTATTGCGCAAGTTGATAGTCATCGCAGTTGTACAATCATAGGCACGCTCAACTGAGAAATATTGTTGAACGCACATTTAGTATATTAAAAAAACGGTTTAAAGTATTAACTGATATGAAACCGTTTTTCTTTAATATACAAGCGGATATTATACTTACATGTTGTATTTTGCATAATTACATTGACAGATATCATGGTTATGATACATACTTCAACATGCGAGAGGCTGATATAGAGCAAGATGAGAGTTTGGGGGAAAAGGCTGAAGATGAAGACCAAACAACTCATATACCTGCAACGTAACAACGAAGGGGGGAGATTATCAGAAAGGGTATTATTGAACAGATGTGAATGAGTCAGGTTAATTTGTACTGTAATTTTGAAGTGATTGACATACTACTACTACTACTGATTGTATCATATTTAATTATACTTTGTTTGTTGTAGGGGTTAGTAAATCTATGATGATCATGGTGCTCAATTGTACGAGGATATTGATCTTGATGAACATTTGCAAGTTCATATTATTTTATTGTTTATGATTAAAATTGTATTATTTCTGTGTTGAGTGGATCAGTAAATATCTTCTTTCTATTTCATCCTTTTTTTTACTATCCTAGGTTAACTTATTTATTTACCAAACTGAATTCAAGGTTATCCTAGGTTAACCCAGGTTAGCATCCAAACATCATATTGCAATTAATAACTTAATGGGGGTAAGCTAACCCGGGTTAGCTTATCCTACCCCCTATCCAAACGGCCCCTCATAGTAAAGGATAAAGAACTTGGTCGTTACCTTGCTCGAATCCGGGGTTTCGCCGGATCTTGAAGAAATAGAAGAGGAAGAACGAGATCTTCTCGATCCAGGGAGCGGGCCTTTGATAGGAAAATACCTATTTTTCTCCGCATCGAAATAGAAGCCAGGCAGGTCTAAGAAAACAACAAGTTCGGAAATCAAGCAGATAGTACAAGAAAGCACGAAGGATCAGGTCCGAGCAGTGTTACCTTTTGGCGGTGGCATCCTTCTCCAAGGTAGGGGGAGTAAGGGGGAGAGAATCCCTAGCTTGTAGTCTGCAGAGGAACTGCGGCAGCGGGACGGAGCAATAACCGGCGGCTAAGCAGGCGTTCACATTTTTCAGCTAATTACATTCGGGACTTCGGCTTTTTTCTCACATCTATATGAACTGGGTAAATTACTCAAAAGTCCTAGAAATTACTTATAATTATAATTTGTTTTACATATTTTTAAATATTCACTAAAATTTTTAGTATTTTTTTAAAAATTCTACACTTAATTTTTTGAAACTCAAAATAAAAATTTAAAAATAAAATAAGACTGAGACTTAATAGATTCTTATAATTTTAAATAAAAATTTAAGTGAAAATTTTTTAAAAATATAAATAAAATATAATTATAGGTAAACTAAAAAATAAAGATCGGGTGAGGCGAAGGAAGAAAGCGGAGACAATTGAAAAATAATATGTATGCTTTGAATTATATATTTTTGTGAAACATTAACAAATTATTTAAATGGTATAGAAATTTTTAAGAATACAAGTGAATACATTTAAATGAACCGATGTGAAATATAAGATCAAAATTAGAGAACCTAAATGTAAAAGTCCACTCAACTAGTTGGAGTTACTATAAAAGTCACCTTCTCGGTTACTTTTGAATTTTTTACTAGACTATGATAGAACTAATGTTATAATAACTCACTTAAAAAATAATTATTAATATAATTTTATATTTATTTATACATTTTTTTAGATTTAATATAAGTAATTATAATTAGAAATTTTAAAATAATTACTACATTAAATATTAATTTTTTATAGCTCAATTTTAATAAAATATTCCTTTAAATAGAAGCTTCCCAGATCTTCTTTGTATTAAATTAAGAGCTTCTTAGGCTTTTCCCCTACCAGCCATCTCTCCAACTACCGGTGAGTGTTATTCTATTAAATTCATTTTTTTTTATAAATACAATCTCTCAATAGGAACCACAAACTTCAGATCTATAACCTTCATTCTATATCTCTTACCTAAAATAATCTAATCTATTTCAAAATAACTTCTCCTATCCTCTTCTAACAATAAAGTTTTGCCAAAAAAGTAAGTGTCTAAGCTCTACTAATTTTGAATTATAATCTGTAGTTTCTTTTATTGATACAACTTGGCTAACTTGATTTGAGTTAACACATTTAACTTATGATTAACTTGATTAACTTGAGTTGACCCATCAAACCCATGTCAATCCATTTTATCTACATCAACTCATTTGACTTGTGTCAACCTATTTGACCCGAGTTAATTTGTTTGGCTCGAGTTGACCAATTTGACTTGAGTTGATTGATTTGACTCAAGTAGACCCATTTGACCTGAGTTGACTCATTTGACTTGAGTTGACCTATTTGACTTAAGTTGACCAATTTGACCCAAGTTGACACACTCAACTCGAATTAAACCGTTTGACCCGATTGCACCTATATGACCTAAGCCAATACGCTTTAATCTATTAAACTCGATATTGACCAACTCATTTTGAACTCAATTAAGACAATCTCAACTGAATCAGGAGACTTGACGATAACAACTGATAAATTGTTATCCTGTCTTCCATTTAGGTATATGATTTTTATTGAACTTATGACATTGTGGCTGTTTCATTAAATTAACTAAAATATAAGGTGATATTAATTATATATTGTGAGTTACATTCAGCATATTTTGTATGACTTAATATCAATATTTTATTAAACTTTATATCGAGAAATAATACAGAGTTATATTAAACGTATATATCTTGAGATATATTTTGATATAATGAGCTGAGATTCTGGTGGTTGACGAACTACCTTCTAGACGCATAGTATCGTGTGGGGGACCTGTATGCATTTTGTTACTTATATTGTCACATTAATAGCATATCTATTATCTCTGATGTTACACTAGTGACTTATTTTTATTTATTCTGATCATTTTATTGATATAAATTTATTACATATTAACCTACATATAAACATGACACATGACAATACTATAAGATGATAAACTAAATTTATAAGATATTTTGATATTCTGGGCTGTTGATTTTTTGAGTTATCATTCTCCATGTAGCCTATTATAAGGTGAAAGTTATTTATTTTGTCAATGTAACTGACCTGTTGTTTTAAGCTAAGTAATCGCTACCGGAGGAAATCTGCAAACTCCACAATAAAATGATATTCTCTTACATTCCATCCACTACTATTCATCTTTTGCCTTTCAATTTAGTTACTTTATATTTTTGTACTCTTATTTAAGGTTATTCTGGATGATCTGTCTTGTGCCTGAACTTATGTATTTCTGTATTAAATTATTTGGGATCAAAGAATATCTTTCTCTTATAAATCTATTCTATGAAAATGTTAGTTACCCTCATTATTATATTATAGATATGTGCGTTAATTATAAAAATGAGAGTGTAACAAATGTAAAACATATAAATGCACAATCCATACAAATCACTTGATTCAATTGAACCATCGACTCTCTTGAAATCCTCAATTATCTTATAATAAAATGTGTAATAGTCAGATAGAATTATTTTCTTTTTAAGATCTTTTACTTCTATTCCTTACGTGAGAGTTAGAATTAATTTAGATTTACTTATTTTTATGGATGTGATGAGTAATAAAAGCATGAAATAACCATGCATTAGCGATATTCCTGTTTGGCGCGAGGATCAAAATGGTACTAATTTTAAAAATAAAAAATAATAATAATAAATAATTTTTTTAATCATTCTACACAAACGCTAATATAAAAAACTATTATTTTACTTCACATACTATTTTATTTCAAATCTTAAAACTAAAATATTCGAATCGAGTATTTTAATCTAAGATGTGAAATAAAATTAATATTTTTATTGAAAATTATTAAGTATGTGAAGTAAAATAATATTTTTTATATTAAAATTTATGTAGAATGATTAAAAAAATATATTTATTATTATTATTATTATTATTTTAAATTAGTACTATTTTGATCCTGATTTTGATCATCGCGCTAAACAGGGCTTTAATTCTTGAGTGGATAAAGACTAAACTTGTACATTAGTATAATAACTTATTTAATTATCAGTGTAAGATAATTCTCCCTCTTATTTCCAACAAAATGTGGGAAAAAATGAGATAAAAATTTCACTTTAACCAACTCTTCTTAAAAACATCAAAACAATTTATTCTATATCCCAGATGAAGATCCACATGGCCTAATTGGGTTAAAATAAACACAACTTTCAAGTAATATTAAATTATAATATAAAAAATTATTTTACTTTAAATTCAACATATATTTTATCATCAAATTTATTACATATTTTACATAAATTTCAACGTAACAAATTAATTTATTTTTCACCATATACAATCTCCAAGAAATATTAAACAAATAGAACAAAAAATATAGTCAGCAGACCAGAGATTAATTACATGAATGGATTTGCATATCTGCCGGTATATCTTTTTATATTCTTTAATGAATAGAGTTGATGTTAACTTTGAATATCATGAAATAGATCTAAATATAAAAACATATTAGAATATTAGGAAAAAAAATGAACTTTAGTATGTTTATTCAGCAGAAAACAAATATTTTTCCACAAAACATGATTTGACTACCACATATTTCACTTCAATTAAAAAACCTTACATCTATGTGTAGCAGGGAATTTACAGTTCGTAGGGCTAAAACAATATAAATGAAACAGCAGTGAGACTAGTCAAATCTAACTACAATGCAAGAGATATCATCCTTGCTCTTCCTTTTGAGAGCCTCCTCTGTCAGATGCTTAGCAGCAGCTTGAGGATCCTTTATCTCTCTGATAGAATCAACCACCTCTTGGTTTGACATGACCTGAATAACAATTGCATATTATTTTTATTCAATAACTTCATTAAACTGATCATCATGGCTAATAGTCAATCAGACATGTCACAACTCTGTGGTACTGCCTTTGTTGTTCCTTTTTCATCATCAAATACGTTTTCTATAATGTAAGAAATTTTTGGTCTTCCTTTTTTTCTTCATACTCCTTTGATCAATGTATTATAGACCCATTAAACTTTAATGGGACATCTTAGGCTTAAAGACAAATTTTATAAAGCAGCTGTAAGACTAGTGAAAACACATAGTGCTAAATGCTGGCTTAAAAAAGGAATAAAATAAAATAAGTGTTACAAAAATGAAGATGCTAAAGTGAATGAGTGAGTATGCATAAAAAATAAGAAATAAGTATTTTCACGAGAAAATTGGAGTAACATCAATTGAGGATAAACTTAGAGAAAGTCAGCTTAAATAATTGAACAAATAAATCGTTAGTCGATTGAAGCCCCAGTAAAAAAAGTTGAGTTATTAGAACTTTCTCATGTAAAATGAGGAAGAAGGAGACCAAAAGAAATATGACAAGAAATTGTAAGGAATGATTTTATACACTATTAAGCCCCATTTGTTTGAAGTTAAAAATTAACCTGACATATCACATCACACATAAAATAATAACTAACTTATATCACATCACATATGCCAATATAATAACTAACTTTATATCACATCCCTCACATATTCCAATATAATAATTAACTTTATTTTACATCATTCACAACTTTCAATAAAAAATATCTATATCCAAGTTTAATTTTAACCTTATAAACAAACAAACCTTCTAGTTAAATGAGAATTTATTAATTGATAGAGTGTAGTAAAAATAAATGATTTATGCAGTTGACCCCACTTAATGGAATAAAAACTTAATAGTTGTTGTTAGTGCATCTCATGCTCTGCATTGTGTACATACATATCATCCATTGAGATTCACTGAACTATAACCCATCTCTCTTCCCCGTTAGTTATCAGACATAAGACCAAAACCTTGTCTAGAATTCAAGCTCTAGGTCTGCATCCCTGTTAGTTATCAGACATAAGACCAAAAACTTGTCTAGAATTCAAGCTCTAGGGCTGCATCCCTTAACGGGGTTTTAGGGGGGAATACCAATAAAGGTACTTTGGGAATATATTTGTTTTGAAGTACTTATATACTGAATGGGATAAGGTTATGACCTCTTCTATTTTAAGAATAGCCACCTTAATTGTTTGTTTAGAAAATTTTTCGTCTACCACTACCCAAGGATGTATTCTTAATTTGGAGCAAACCTCATTACATCTCTATGTTGTGCGTGTGCTTTTACTTTATTTGTATCAATTTCCTAACACCATCTAAGTATATCACTATAACATTTTCTCAATAGATGACATAATTGTTGACTGCATGTTTTATCCCTTGTATTCATTAGAAAAATAAATTAAAAGAAAACAATTCTACCTTCCACAACCCATCACTTGCTAAGACCAAAAACTCAGTTTTAAGATCAACAATCTCTGCTCTGACATCTGGCTCTGAGCTGAGATGCAGCTTCAAGCCACGATCACCAAATGCCCTGGCCACAGCAAGCATTCCATCAACACGGGGCACATCGCCTGAAAACATTTAACACAGCTCAAATCAACATGTTCAGCAAATTGTTACTGTTTCTTCAAAATTTGAGATCGGGTTGGTTTTCAATCCGAATCAATTGTGACTAAGTAAGCCTCATTTTGGACCAAGTGAAAATTGGCTGAATTGGTTCAAAATGAGGTTACTATCACCATTTTTTTTTGGTACTATCACACATGTTCAACATATAACCAAATTCGATTTGACTAAGTAAACTAGTTAAATTTTATAACCAAATTTAGTTATAAAATGTCAACATATAACTAAATTTAACTTTTTCTTTGAGCTAGATCAATATATATGTGGGTTAAGACTATGCCCTTGTTCATTTGACAGTTCAAAATTAACCTTGTTTAATTTTAAATAGGCATATCACATTACACATAAAATTTAATATTAAAAATTAACTTTATTTCACATCCTACACACATTACTAAAATAATAACTAACTTATATCACATCCCTCACATATTCCAACATAATAACTAACTTTATATCACATCCCTCACATATCCCAATATAATAACTAACTTTATTTCACATCATTTACAACTTTCAATAAAAAAATATCTCTATCCAAGTTTAATTTTAACCTTATTAAATTTAAACTTTATAAACAAACAGGCCCATATGTTGACATTTTAGTCTTGCCTTTTCTAGTATCTGATGCTTATGTACCTAAGCCAGTTTTAATCTGCAGCAATACGCAGACTCCAACATGAACCAACCCGTTAAATAATCAACTTGATCCAACACCAGAACTCTAGAATCATGTTCATGTCAGAGTATTATAGGGATGGATCAACTGAGTCAACTCTTAACCCACAGATATATTGAGACAAAATCACATAAAGATTCAGCAAGAGAAAGCTTTTGCACCTGGAAATTTTGAGACAAAACCACCTTTCTTCTCAATAATCTTGCGCTCTGTATTTGGTTCATGATCAACAGAGAGTTGCTTAGCCACACCATTTCTGCAAATCACTGCCCGAGAATCTCCAACATTTGCAACCACTAGCTTTGATCCATCTATTAGGATAGCTGTCACTGCAGTAGAGCCTCCTTTTCCCAATTCTTTTGGCTTCGCTAATATTTTCTTGTCGGTAATTTCATATGCTCTTCTGATTGCACCTTCCATATCAGTCCAGAAATTGGGCTGTGCATAGAACAATCTATAAGCTGGACTCAATGAGGCATCAATTAGCAGACCAAAAAACATTTATTAATAACTCAACCTGCTTGAGGATAGTATCAAATAGATGTGACTGCAGATAGTCTGCAACATCATGGCCAAGGTGACCATCAAAAATAGCAAATAAACCCAACTCAGAATCACCCGCATGCTTAAACTGAGCTACCACATAATCTTCCATCCGATGGAAAGACTGCCCTTTTACCAAATGGTATCCATGACTAACTTGCTTGCCTGACATTTTAGTCTTGCCTTTTCCGGTATCTGATGCTGATGTACCTAAGCCAGCTTTAACCTGCAGGAATATGCAGATTGTTTAAGACCATTAGATAAATGAAGCTGCAGATTTAAAAGCAAAATTTTACAGGAACCACTGTAAAAGTTTAAGAACATTACTTGAATACATGCAATAAAAACATGCGATTATCAGATGTGAAATGCGAGACACAATCATGCAGAACACTGAACAGAGTCATGATAAACTAGAAAAAACTGCAAATAACACATGGACAAGGCCAAAATTTTATAAACTAAAACACAATTTCTGCATTGAAGTTTTTCTCAAAGAAATACACATCAACTGATTCCTACTGGCAAATTGAAGGACGAGAATAAACTCTTACACAACCTGGCTATCAGAGAAATATGAACTAAGCTAGGGGTGTTGAGGTTGGACTTCAAAACAATCTGAAAGCAAGGTGAGAGATTAAAGCTAGGGGTGTCAAGATTGGGTCTGGTTCTGGTTATGAAATTCTGACGCAATTAAAAATCTGCTAAGTCAGGTTCAACCCAAAAATCAATCCAGTTATATACATCAACGAGTCTCCAACGAAAGGTAAAATCTTAGACTTTAAAAATAATATTCATATACTTGTCTAAGGACTTGTTTTCCACTATATTGAGCACTTCCCTTTAAAATTAAACTACCTCCTCTCTGCAGAATGGGTAAGCAATGCTCATAAACAGAATATCAAACTGGAGTCTGACAATGAACAACATAACAACCAAAAAGAAAGCAACAAATTCTCTCTTATAAATCAATACTGCAACAAATCAGAGAAAGAATGTGAAAAGGATGCATAATAACCAGCTTTACCTGATAAATTCTCACACTGAAACATGTTTGTATAACAGCAAAAACATATTTGATAAAATAGTCGCCAAAAAAAAAAAAAACATAAAAAAGGACCACTGGTCTAGAACAGCAGCGACAAAGAAATTATCCAGCACCATCCACCCTTAACACAAAGATCTCAGACGACGCTTCTCAGTTCTCAACAACATATACAGTTGTTCTTTGGTTGAACAGAATAAAAGCAAAGCTTTTAACATCTATTGATTCCCAACGTATTCAAAGATTCTGAACAAGGGCAATAAGCCTCCCTTCTTGAACAGCGACACAGAATTCAAAAACTGCATCATACATGAAGTAAAATTGAAATCCTTATAATCGATGGCACTCAACTGCAATCAAATTACTTGTTTTTAGGTTTTCAGCTAATCCTTCTCTATTAAAAAAAGTTCAAAAAAAAAATCCAATGATCTTCTGACAAAATAAACACGCAATACTCGATTTCTTACACATAATCTTCGTAAAATCCCCATAACAAGCAAAGATGGGAGGGAGAGAAGAAAAGAATCGGATGGAGCGTAAATGATTCGTGAAGAAAATCGAAAGACCAGGAGAACTACCTTCATCTTGTGTAGAATATCCCTTCCCGTCATTTTGAATCCTCCTCCCTCCTAATTCCTCGTTCCCCCCACACTTTCTTTAGCCTCTTTTTCTCTTTTTCTCTTTTTCTCTTTTTCTTTTCTTCGATTTATCTGCTGGCGAGGTGGTCGGCCGTTTCCTCTTATTCTTGGAGTACAGACGAAGCCTTGGAATAAACGGTGCGGATCGATATATCAGCGCCACGATTCGGGCTATTCGGGCCGAGAGCACTTGTCGGGTCGGGTCGAATTCGGTCAAAAATTTAAGTTTTTCTTTTTTTTTTTTAATATTGAGTATTACTTAATCCTCAACGCACACCATCCTGACATTCAAGTCTTCCCAGTTAAGTTTGTTAACAAAATTTGAATTAAATTTTAGGGCTAACATTAATTCAATTTAAATAAATCTAATTCACTTTTTATAATTTAAAATTTAATTTTGAGTCAGTATAAAATAGCCTGAATCATATCAATTAAAATAATAATATAATTTTATGTATTTATCAAAACTAGTTGGATCGAGTGAAATTTTGACTCATTTCAATTTAATCCAAATGATGATTTTTATGCTCAAAATTTTAATCAATTCAATGTCAAATAGAATTGGCTCGCGTATTTCTACTCGTTAGATTAAATTCAATATGTAAAATTTAAAATATTTTAATGAATAAACACATGAATGCTTAAAATCTTAATATAATGATCAAAATATAATCAAAAGTCACTCGAGATCGAATACTAATATGCTTGATCTAGCTCAAATTGAACGATCATTATCTTAATTTGAGTCAGATTAAAATTGAACTGAAATTTAATTTAATTTTAAGCTAACGTTGGGTAAGACTGGCTCGAGGTCAAATCAGTAGTAGGTTTGGTCAGGCCAAGTCAAATTAGATTAAATATTGCTTTTATTAAAATAAATAAATAAATATTACTTAACTTATAAATGTAGAATTTTAAAAAATATAAGGGCAAATTTCATCCAGGTCTCTGAATTTAAGAATTATTATCACACAGGTCTATATTTTTAAAATATATCATCGGGGTCCCTAGGTTTTCAAAATTTATCATCTGAGTCTCTTTTTAATTTTTTTATTATTAAAAAATATAAAAATTATCATTATACCCTTACCCTCCCTCTCNNNNAGACCCAGATGATAAATTTTAAAAATCTAGGGACCCGATGATATAATTTAAAAAACGTGAACCTGTGTGATAATAATCCTTAAACTCAGGAACCTGGGTGAAATTTGCCCAAAATATAATTCAAAAATCTCAATTGTACTATAAAACAAAATTTGCTAATAATTTTAAATTAACTATTCCATTTAAGAGCATTTTAACTTAACTGGAGTTAAATAACCTAACTAAAGAATATAATTCTATAAAAAAAACCAAACAAATAATATAAATTTTGACTCTTTTTTTTTCTTTTTTTTTTCTCTGTCTTTGGCATAGTGAAAAAATAAGCATTATTTCAAATCATGTATTCTTAACTCTAATTCACAAACCCCATACATTCAATTTTAGAAAAAAAAATTAGAAAATTAAATTGAATTCAAATAAATTGAACTAAAATGTTCAGTTTATCAAATCGACGAGTTAGAATTAGATTTTAATCTTGTAGAGTTAAATTTTTACTATTAAAAACTGATAATTAATCTAAATTATTTTTGATGGAAAATAATTTTATAGTATATTATTTGTTTGAATATTTTATAAAATTTATGATATTATTTACATAATATATTTTAAAATAGCAAATATATAATAAAAAATTAATAGTTATGATTAACTCATCAAAAAATTTGGTTAACCAAATAGTCGGTTAACTATTAGATTAGTAAATTCAATTTAGGCTGTATTTAAGAAAGCTTTTTAATAGAAAAAAAGTACTTTTCATACAGCTAAAAATTAAAAGTTGTGTTTGGCAAAACAGCTTTTGAAGATATTTAAGTTTTTAAAAAATTGAAAAACACGTGCAAGAGAAAGCAAAAAAAAATACTTTTTAAAAAAATACTTTTGCTATAATTAATCAAGAACTAAAACTCCCTAAAAAATATATAACTATTTATTGTATAATAAATATATAATATAAATAATATAATTATTATGAGATATATAATTACTTTATATTATAATATATAAATAGAATTAAATTATTATATATTATGATAATATATTTTAAAATAATATTTGTAAATTTTAAACTCACTTATATAATTTAAATTATTATATAAAGCTATTACATTAAATACATATTTTTAAAATTTATAAAATATAAATATAATTATTATATTTAATAATATATATAATAGTATTTATCATATAAAAAATAATATAATAATAATAAAATATTAAATTATATATTTTTAATTTTATTATTTTTTAATAAAATATATAATAATAATAATTTTATTTATATATATCTAATTTGATCAGTATTATAAATTTTTTAAGCAGTTTTTTCAAATAATTTAACTTTTTAATAGAAATTTTTAATAACAGTTTGTCATACATACAAAACAATATTATTCAACAGTACTTTTTAATACAACTATAAAATACGATATTTTTTTTATATAGCACAGTAATACCAAACAGAGTCTTAGTTTTTATTTTTTCTATTTTAAAGCGGTTAAACGAGTTAAGCTGCTTGACTAACTCGAGACAATTAAAAGTTGCCATCCAACAAATTTTTTTATTGATGAAGTTAATTTAAAATGACAAAGATTAATATTCTCAAAAAAAAAATGATAAAGATTAAGATCTGCTTGATATGTTTTTATAATTTAGTTGAGTTTTTCTTAACATGAAGATCAATTCTTTTGGCCAAAATTTTAAATTAAGTATTATTAATTAATTAATTATCTATCATTGAAGCAGTAAAACGAGCGATTATTATTATTTACGTTATTTTAAAATTTATCACGAAAATAACCTTTAAAATATTAGTGTCCAGATTTTTATGTATTTACTCAATGGCCATCCGAATACACGGTTTTATGACCATTTCGTCAACAAAACCGACCTTTATGGCGATATTGTAAATAAAAATAATTTGGGGATCAATATGTAATTAAGCATATTTAACACATACATGTACATAAATATATATATATAACTTTTCTCATTTTCTTTTGCATATGTAATAATAAAGGACAATTGCCTGTATATTAAAAAAAAATTAAATATTATTTATATGCAATTTTTTTCATAAAATTTAAATTATAAAATAACATATATTTAAATAATAGTATTTAAATAACACTAATATTGAGTGATATTTAGATATCAAAAAATTATATTAAATAGTTTTTTTATTATTTATTAATATATAACATCAAGCCATATAATAATTTAAAAATAAAAATAAAATTTAAATAACATTGGTACCTAAATAATATGAACATTTAGATGAAATAAAAGAAAAAAAAAATATTCAAATAGCACTGAATTAAACAAAATTTTAAAGAGAAAATTACTTGTATATTATAATAAACTTGCTATTTTACATATTATTTATGTATACTTAATAAATTATATTCTACACATAATAAATTATATAAAAATTACATTCACACCATAATTATGATACGTTCACTATAATATTTTTGATAATTTATGTTATGTATAATGTAAATATATATATATATTGTGTAATTTATTAAGTATCAATGATATTATGTAAAATAATCACTGTAGTATGCAGATAATTAACTAAATTTTAAAATAATCCTACACCAGTCTCTACTGAATAAGGGTGGCAATTTTATACAAAAATAAAAAATCACATGAAACTCGTATTTTACTCAAAAAAATCAACTCAACTTTTCTTTGACTCGAAATTAACTTGCTGGAAAAGAAATTAATTCAACTAAAAATCAACATAATGTATAAAATCATATATATTTATAATTTCTTAAAGTATAACTAATAAATGTTATTTATATAAATATATTATAATAATTTATAGAAAAGAAATATGATAATAAATACGCACATAAAATTTAAAAGTAAAGTTATAATATTATATTTTAATATATCTAATATGAAAATGATTAAACTCAAAAATTGACTAAAAAATAATTTTTAATTTTGAGTTGAACTGGCTCCCTCGAAATAGACACGAGGCCACCGAAAGTTATTGCATGCGGTGAGTAAACCACGTCAATAGTTCGCTCGCCAATCACGTAGTGCCATGCAAATAAGCAGACTAGACGGTCCAGTATACTATAAAAAAGCATTCAGATAAATATTCATCCAAAAAAATAGATGTAATTTAAAATTAAATATCACATCTATCAACATTTTTTCCAACAAATACCTACTGAATTTTAAGCTATATCTAATTTTTTGGACCCATACCTGCTTGATACCTACTCTGGTCCTCCAAAATGAATCATTCAGTCAACAGACCAAACAATTTGATTTATATTAGACCGCTTGATCTCTTGTGACTGGACAGTCCACTGTAGAGATCGGATCTACAACATATAGTCTAATCATTTGCTGGTGACTTAATGACGTTTACAATATTTTTGCATGGTCAGCCCTCTCAGCTCTTATGACGCGACGTGAATGGCAAACCACTTTCGTAGTTTACTCACAGCATGCAATAATTTTTCCTACTACCAAGTCTTCGGGTTGGGATAGAAAAGACTAACCCGACCCGAACCCGAGAACCAGCCCACCACAATATTACCTCGAGTCTTGGGCTCAATCAATAAGCAGCTACAGTATCTTTCAAAAAACAATATACAGCTACAATCTAATAGATGATAAGGACCAACGTGACTCAGTTCATGCCATTTTGGACAAAAAGTTAGACAATACTTGGCATTTAGGGTAACAACTCAGCTGTTAACCCGCATATCGTGTGTCACGCAAGCATGCGGGGGCCCATAGTGCTTAGAGCACAAATAACACTATCATTTACTTTTTTGCTTAATTTGATATTTAGTATGAATGCTTTTGTGTTTTTCTTGGTATGAATATTTTTATGATATAAATATCGTTTTACATAGTATATTCATAGTAAGCACCACACCAAGCAGAAAAAATAGACAGCATTATTAACTGTGCTCTGTTTGCTACAGGTCCGACACGCTTGCGTGGCGCACACTCATAATCAAGTGAACTGTTGGGCACTTACCCTTAAGAAATCCCAATAATTTCACTTGTAGGGAATTCCTTTATATGCTTAGAGAATGCAAGGGAGAAGCTTATAAACTTCACTAAATACAAGAAAAAAGTACATAGTGAAATTATATGAGACGAAATAAATGGTTGGCAGGCATCCATATGTCACTAGATCAATGGAAGGACAATTTTTGTTGATATTAAATACTATACAAAGGTTTGGAGGCAGTGGTAGACGTCAACAGATCAAAAGATCGCTGATGTTGACGAAGAGAACCAGTTTGAATCCTTGATGACTCTTCTTTGATGGCATCAAATTGGCATCCTGTTGCTTTTGAGTTGTAATCCATGAAGGACAAGCACTCCTTTAACTCCTTCAACCTGTGATGTGATCATGACGAGAGAGACAAATTTGTCAAACTGTGTTGCAGCAACAAGGCTCTGAATAAAATAAGGCACCGAAGAAAAAATATAAGACAAGAAGATTTGGCATCATTACTAAATATTGCTAGAAAATACAGTTTTCAAGTTTAATTATTGTTAGGAAATTGAAGCAAATAGAGATCAAATAATTGGCTGGTTTAGGGGAGTGCATCAATACCCCAAAAACCGAGAACTAACCCAGAACTGAACCAAACCAATGAATTTAGGTAGGGTCAGTTTTGGTTCTTAAAATATTCAGAATCGATTATATAGTTCGGTTTTTAGGTCTAGTATATGAGTATAATAAAACCGAACAAACCTGAGTAAGGTGAACGGTAGAATACAAAACCCTAAGGGTGCGTTTGAATAGGGGGTAGGATAAGCTAACCCGGGTTAGCTTATCCTCATTAATAACTTATCCCAGCTGGGATAAGTTATTAATTGCAGCATGACGTTTGGATGCTAACCCGGGTTAACCTAGGATAACTTTGAATTCTGTTTGGCAAATAAATAAGTTAACCCAGGATAGTAAATAAAAAAGATGAAATAGAAAGAAGACAGTTACTAATCCATTCAACACAAAAATAATCCAGTCATCATAAATAATAAAAAATATGAAATTGCATATATTTGTCAAGAACAACATCCTCGTACAGTTGAGCACTATGATCTTCATTGATTCATTACCCCCTGCAACAAACAAAGTATAATTAAATATGATACAGTTAACAGTATTAGTAGGTTAATCACTTCAAAATTTCAGTATAAGTTAACCTGGCCCATCCACATCTGTTTAATAATTGTCGTCCGGATAATTTCCCCCGTCGTTGTTCACTTGCAAATACATAAGTTATTTGGTCTTCATCTTCAGCCTGTTCCTCCAAACTCTCCTCTTGCTCTAAATCAGCCTCTCGCATGTTAAAGTAGGTATCATGACCATGATATCTACCAATGTAATTGTGCAAAATACAACATGCAAGTACAATATCCGCTTGTATATTAAAGAAAAATGATTTCATATCAGTTAACACTTTAAATCTTTTTTTTAATATACCAAACGTGCGTTCAACAACATTTCTTAATTGTGCGTGCCTATGTTAGTTGGCGTGCTTGAAGTCTTGAATTTATTTAATCTAAAATTTGATTTAATTTATACAAAAAAATGGATTTAATTTTCGATCGCAGCCATATTTCAAATCTTTTTCATTTTGGGCTGCAGGTGATAGTGGGAGTAACCCTAGCCCTAGCATTCGGCCATGGCGTGGGGGACGCTGGGGTGGCTGGTGCCGACCGAGATCTTCCTCGGCGCTCTGCCATCTCCGGTTCGGGATCTTCATCCTCTTCGCCTGCATGATTCTGATCATGACGCTCTTCATCTACTTTCTCCTGACGGAGACTAAGCAGGTGCCGATCGAGGAGATCTCGCAGCTCTGGGAGCAGCACTGGTTCTGGAAGAAGTTTGTCTCTGATGACGACGGTGGTTATGATGCAGAGAAGGCGAAGGAGCAGATCTCCTCTTCCAAATCTTGATGGCTGAAGCAGATACTTTTTTTTCTTCTTCCTCCTCCTCTTCTTCTTCTTCTTCCAGTTGATGATCTTTGCATGCAAATCCTCCGCAGGAATCGCGCGCGACAGACAGTGAGCGCAGGTCCGCCATCTCCGCCCTTAACCCCGGATCTCGGCTGGGGTAGCTAACCCCGGGGTTAGGCGGGGTAAGGGCAAGCCGCTGGGTTTGTTAACCCAGGGATAAAGATAACGTGTTATAACGCGTTTGGTGGGTTAGCTGGGTTAACTTGAGTTAACCCAGCTAACCCACCTATCCAAACGGCCCCTAAAGTAATTTCTACCGATCACCCTAATTTAATTTCTTTATACTTTGATTCTAAGAAGGATACTCGTGAACTCTCATTTTGGGATATTAAACCAAGTATTTTATTTTGATGTTAGAAGTTTATTTTTTTGAAATTTATAATTAAATTTTTAGTTATATATATATTTTATTACCATGGTCTAGATTCTTCTCTGTTTCATTGTCTCTAGCTCTAGTCTACCATGGACATGATCTCTCATAAAAAAAAAAATTTCTAAATCGAAATATTTTTATTGTGATATTTATTAGGAAATTTATGTCTCTTGTATCAAAGATTATTTATTAAACTGGAATCAACGTGGACCCTACTCGAACCAAACGATTCGAGTCTAAGTTAGGTCCATGGTGCATGAGTTCTATATATAGTGGAACCAGTTTAGTTTGAGTTGGGTACATAATAGGTACGGAACTAAACCGAACCGACCCATACATACACTAGTTCACATAGACAGGATAGAATATCTCAACAATTTCTTTTTTTTTCCTACTATTATGCATGTTGGATTTGTAATTACTTCAAGATTTTCATGGCATCAAAAGGTTACACTAGTGTTTCTCCGGATTGAAGCAGAATGAACTCACTATCTTAAGCAAGATAGTCCTCCTCTTACTAAAATTTGATGGGAAAAATATGCAAAATTGTTTCACTAATGTTTCTTACATAACTAATGACGCATTACCAGAAATATTCATACTATTATTAAGGTATAACTTGCAACCCATAATAAGAGAGCTATCATAGTGAGCAGCTATAAATTATTCCTGATTAAGTTGTTTCTGATACATAAAATCCTCCAAATGGCAGACAGTAGAAAAGTACCAGACATTTATTATGATGGGTAATATCAAATAAATGAGATCCGTTAATGTTTGGAATGAGATTAATATACCTTGAATAGTTTTGGTATCATTTCCTATCATATCTTGCTGGGAAGATTAATTTTCTTGAGATGATGTAGTTCCTTCAAAGAAGCAATCTCCGCATTCTTCTCTGCAAGGAATTGGGAGAAACGAAACCCTTTTCCTTCATTGTTGTTCTTCCTCCCTGATTCAGGCTGGGTTTTTGCTGATGGTGGGGGTACCAAAGCCCAAACTGAGGAAAGGAGCTCATTTGGTTCATCAAGAATCTGGAAGATTGATGAATCCTGATTATCTGCAGCAGAAAGAACATTTCTCTTACAAGAACATCAATAAACTAATAATTGCATGAAACAATTGCTGGTTCTTAAAACAGAATTTAGCCTGTCAACAAAAGCTCGCCAAATATTCTTAAACCTGAGAACTTGAATATGGGTTCCAGAGCTGCACAAGGTATGCTAAAGTTCAAGTGTGCTATGATTGTTCCTCCACCATATCTTGCATTACTGCAAGAGAGAAATTAAACAAGAAGATAAAAAAAAAAAAAATAGCACATTAGAATTTTGAAAAAGGAGAAGGTTTGGTGAAAGAGGGATAAGAACAAGATATTAAAGATAGAACATTTACTAAAATGAAGTATTTGGTAAAGAATGTAGGGACCTGAAAATCTAACTGGCAGCCATGAGAAGAATAAAAGGGAGCATTTGCAGGAAAAAAAAGAATAATTACTTATATAATACTTCATATTTACACTGAGAATACAGAAATCAAATGAGCACCACAAAACACATTTGTGTCACCTTTAGTCTAAGCCAATGGCATGAACTATTTAACAATGGTTAGTTTGCCACCCTTTTGTCATGCGGCTTCTGATGCAGGACTAGATCACCCACGCCAGCGGTTTCATTATAATCTAGGGCTTCGATTGTAAATTATAACAATTTATTAGCTTGAACATAGTTATCTTTATTTTCTACACGTTTAATTTGAGTAAATTATGAGTAGAATATTTGTTTACGGATATGCCCACTATGGGCCTGTTTGTTTATAAGATTTAATTCTAACAAAATTAAAATTAAACTTGAATAAAAAAATTTTTATTGAAAATTGTGAATGATGTGAAATAAAATTAGTTATTATGTTGGGAAATGTGAGGGATATAATATAAAGTTAGTTATTATGTTGGAATATGTGAGGGATGTGATATAAATTAGTTATTATTTTGGTAATGTGTGTAGGATGTGAAATAAAGTTAATTTTTAATATTAAATTTTATGTATGATATGATATGCCTGTTTAAAATTAAATCAGGTTAATTTTGAACTAATAAACAAACAGGAGCTATGTGTCTTGTAAGTTTGTTTGAGTCAAATTGGGCCAATTAGATTCAAACTGAATCAAGTTGTGTTCAATTTGAATAAGATTGAACTCGAATTAAATGATTGTGGACTTATTTAGCCAATTGTAAAGTTGTCATTAAATGGGATCTAAATCCCTAGCTGCAGATCGGGCTCCCTCGTCTTTGTCGCTCCTCTGTTTTCGTAGCTCACCCCACACCGCTCACCCAGATGCGTTGAACCGACGGCGCGCTCCTAAAGCTACACGCTGATGCAGCTCTTGGCTGTACTTGAGTCCGGTTCATTTTCCACATCCTCCGCAATGGGCAAATGACTCCGTCTTCTCCACTGGAACCAGAAGATTAGCCATTAGCCACATCCTTTGTGGTGTTCTAGGTTATTGATCATGCAGTGCGTGATTTCTTCTTCTTGCCTATAAATTCTATTTCCATTTTGTCTTTTGCCTAAACTTCATGTTTATGCTCTGTTAGAATTTCTGATTTACCTCAACTGCCATTGCTTTGAGTTTGGCTCTGAATTGTCCGTTTTCCTTGATATTCACTTAAGCCTCTTAGTTTTTTTTATTTTCTTTCTGTCCTGCTATATCAAATCTGAATTTAGAGCAAGCATAATTCAAATATTTTCTGTTTACTGAAATCAGGTTCTAGAATGAGTTTTCACGATTTTCGCTATTTGATAAAAACTTGAAGTGGTGCTTATTTGACATAATTGGCCAGAAATTTATTTCCGTCCATTAGACTTGCAATAGTATAACTTGTGCAACCTTTTGGTTAATCTCCTCAAACTAGAGGCATAGCATTGCATTTTAATTAGGTATTTTAAACATCAAATCATATAACTATAGGTCAAATTGTCATGACACAAGTTTTAGACTCCTATAATACCTAGGCAAAAGTCTTTTTATTGGTCGTGTGAACCGCTTTAGCAACCCACGCGGCATCAGTTCCAAGGTGGTTAGGTCAACCCAAATGATCTAGAGGATGTAGTAGTACAAAGTGGGGTGGAAGGGGGAGGGGAAGGAACGACATCTTCAAAAAATCATTGAAATGCTTAACCACAAACATAAATCCCATTACTATTAGTTGATGGAAGGACTATGGTGTTGGGTTTGTAGTGTTTATAAGATTTCAATGTTGCACGTGAAATTATGAAGACTTCAGCGTTTAAATGGTAAATCAGCCTCGGATAAGGCTTACCTTGTTACAAGTCCAATCATATGACCATCTGAATTAATCACAGCACCGCCGCTAGCTCCAGGATGGACAGCAGCAGTTGTTTGTAGCATTACTGGCAAGCTTAATGACTTATTTTTTATTTTGTTAGATCCATATATGCCAAGCAGTCCTGCTATCTGGACAACATTTGAAAGGACTCCAGAGGAAATAGATGAAGCAATATCTGAATGACAAAAACGTAGAAACAAAAAGAAGCAATAGTTCAGTATGCAGAACAGATGTTTTCTTTTCTATTTAAATGGGACAATTACATACATAATATGAAAGACAATATTAGATGTTAAACACGTAAAACTCATTATTTACACATGACAAACAATCATTAAATACCACAAAATTAGTACCCTGGTGGTTAACTTCAGTCAAAGATTACAGAAATGTTCCATTAAAAGCTCAATTCATCAAACTAACAATTGAATCTGCCAACAACATTAAGGAAACTATCAAAATATTTGCATGAGAACGGCAATGCTTGGCCATAACAAAACGGATTAAATTGAACCCCTTAAAAAAATATCAACATCTTTAATAGAAGTTAACAGGAGTGCTATTTCTATGACTCTTGATATTTCAATGATATATTAACAAAAAGATATGGGTGTTTTATGTCATATTATCTTTTCATTTTATGCAACCTTTGCCCCTTTAGTTTTTTTTAATCGAAAACATAAGCTATTGTCACTCACTTGATCGAGGACCCAGAAGACCATGACCTACAACATGTACAACTGAACCTTCAGGTGGACATCGTAGTTCATAGGTGATTGGACAAAGATGAGAAGGGGTTGATTCAAGTTGCAGCAACGCAACATCCAAAGGCCCTTTTGATACATAAATGGCTTGAGCATTATACCACATCTGTTGCTCCAAATAATCCACACGAACTGATAGTTTTTTTAAACTTTGGTAACTCAAACTCAACAAAGATTTTCTATGGCCACCAGCAGAGCTTCTAGACTTTGACCGGAGATGAGTTCCTGTTTCTAGTTCAGCCAAAGTTTCTTGTCGTTGAGAAGGCACTCTGTAGAGTTCAAAAGAAGAAGAGGTAACTCTCTCATTCGGTGTCAACACAGATGCCCTACCAAATCTCCATGGTTCCAAGATGTGAGCATTTGTGAGGATGAGGCCGCTTTTATTGAGTACAACACCAGAAGCCCAGAACCCATTGCTCCCTGCAATCAGAACAACCGAAGAGGATGCCTTTTCCAGGGAAGATGATGAACAACTAGATGACATGGGACTTCTATGTAAACAATCCCCAGGTCCACAATCATTTGATCTGTATGATGTAGCCTCTTTATCATTATCCATTGCACTATCAACTAATTCGCAGTTAGTAATTCTAGATTCCAGCTTCATAAGATTGCACTGGATGTTTGTTATAGCATTCCATGCGACCGCAAACTGTTATCCAGATTTCAACAATGTTTACAGAGAAAAGGAAAGTGATACATTGAGCAGATCAGCTTTACCTGAATTTCAGCATTGCCGCCTTTTTGTTTTAAAGGCCTTGTTAGAATACCAGTGAGGCAGGAATTCTTATCAAAAACGGGACCTCCCTCCATTCCTTCCATGTGGAATAATCAGATAGGAGAACATATCTAATATATCAAGGATATTGCAAAAGCCACAACAGAGAAATAAATAAAATTACCAGGAAGACAGCGGATATCAGCTACTAATAATGAGCTATTACCAGAACCTGAAGGGCAGCAGTTCGCCAAGTGTCCAACAGATATACTGGTTGAAGAAGACAAGATTCAATAGCTTTGTGAGAAAATCTGCAGTCTGCACTAAACTGGATTTAAATAGGCAAATCAAGGACTCTACTATAAGAAAATTAAAAAGTAGCTGAAAAATGGCATTGCTTTCGAAGTATTTGCATAGTGGTTCCACCAAATATATTATACAAAGCCATGCATTTAACGTGACTGTCATGTAAGATTAGTTCAGGTTGAGTTTCGTCTAGATAAAAGCAATAAAATTTGCATTTCCTCTGCACCATAGAAAAACATGATTAAACAATAAACACAACAAACGAATCCTCTTAACCTCAAACCAAATATTCATGTACAAGTAGATGTGATATAACAAATAAAAACTAAAGTTACATAAATCATCTTGTTGATGGGGAACCACAATTAGAATACCAAGTCAATTAGTTTTATCCATGTATCCACCTCCAAAAATATGATGAGATACGAGAAAAAAGAAAGTATGATTCACAATTTAACAGTTCAAGATCGTCAAGCATATAATAGAGGTCATGTAAGAAGTGTTCATTCTGTCTATGTTGTACGGTATATGATCTAAATGTCATTCATTACCTATTAAAAAAGTGCTGTGGTGACAAAACACCAAAAGGAGAACCGATCACTAGAATAGGATCACCTCTCTTCTGATGCTGCGATGTATTCATATGAAGACCATCCTGACAAACCGTAAAAGAAAATTTCATACTTACAGTATCATTGTCAATGTTACCTACAAAAATGATGAATGGTGATGGGAATATGAAATACTACTTGACAACAGCTCCTTGGAACAAGAAAACTTACAGATAAGTAACATAGCACTCATCCAGAATTAATAGAATGACTTACCTTAATTTCTAAAGCAGAAACGCCAAGGAAAGCAATCCTTGTGGCTGACTTAGCCAAAAGTGCAGGGTCATTTGATTCTTCCATTGCATGATCCTTTCTAGATTCAACATTATTTCCAACCTATTTTATCAACAAAAAAATACATTATTTCCAACCTGGCATAAATAAACCAGTAGGCCCATTCAACATTATTAAACTCAATTCATTTTCATCAGTTTGAAAAAGAACCAAAACTTGGAAATGAAGCAAGCACATCAAGTGCATGCAATACCTAACAAATCAAAACTGAGCAGCTCTACTATAGGGAAGCTGCATAATAGGCCAATTAGCTAATCATACGTGGAAGTGAGGCAAAGATAAATCATACACAAGGATTCAGAAGTGAGAAGAAAGTACTGTAACAAGGATGAGAAGTGAATACTAAAATGGGTTTGATGAACAAAGGTATAAGAGTAAAGCACCAGCATGCAAAACCAACGGGAAAAAGAAAACGTTTGAAGTACTATCATCCATCCTCAAGAAGTATAAAATGCAAGGTCAGAGTACCAGTATCATCCCCTTACTTATGACAAGTGGCAATTATATTTTAGTGTTTCGGTGGGGGTGTATGTGTTCGTTAGAATGCCAATCAAAAAGGCTCTAAATAACCTATTAATTGCTACAGCATCAATCTCCAAAAGGTGGAAGAGCAAACAATATAATAAAGTGAATTAAGATGACAGAAAGCCTGATGCATTTCCTTTTTGTTTGGGTGTGGGTGTATGCGTTTGTTAAAATACCAGCAAAAAATACTCTAAATAATCTTTCAAGGGACATGCGCGCACCGTTGTCCAGCTCACAAAATCAAATGGTAAAATTAACAATTTAAGTTGATATGATTCATTGAATCTGCAACAATCTAGAAAGCTGTATAAATAAGAACAGAAGTAGGTAACAAAGAAACCATTAGCATAAAAATGATAAACAAAAGCATTGTTATTTTCACAAGATTAGCTTTCTTAGTATTGACGTGGCATTCGCTCAGCCTAATTGACTAGGGGCAGTTTCCCCTCAAAGAGTGGAGATCGAAGTTACATGTCGCCCAAAGGGTTCTAAACTCCAAAAAAATTTTGTAGTATTGAAGTTGAATGGCTCACATCAGAATCTATAACCTAACTTTTGAAATAAAGCATCCATAAAGCAATTAAAAGTTTTCTGATTGTAAAACAGCCATAATGTTTCACTCAGACACCTCAAAATGCTGACCAACATTCAAAGGAGCCAAGGACCATGAAGCTTCCCATGAGGAATGGCCTTCCACCAGTGAAAGGAGAGCATTAGAAGCTGAAGGGACATCTACCTACCATAGAGCAACGGACAAGCAGAGTGATCAAAAAATGCAAATGAAAAAAAAATTATTAGAAATAATGATTTGCATGAAATGTTAAATTCCAGAAAACAATGTAAGTAATTAGTGTGGAGCACATTCAATATTCCACACGCTGCTGACAACAACTACTCCTATAATTGGGCTCATGTTTTGCTTCACCTTATTTTACTTGTTTTGTATAGCGACGATACATGTTTTGTGTAGTGAAGATTTGATGTACACCTGTTTTATTATGTTCTTGTTTTGTGAACTAGTTGCGTATGGACTCATGTGTAAGCGTGAGAAATAGTGGAGTCCACCTATAAACGCCAAAAAAGGAGGGAATAATACATTGTCTTTTGCTAGAGAGGTGTATAATAAATTATATCTTTTGCTTCATCTTGATTAAGTGGAGACATCAAATCTCCTCCATAAATGTAGTCGAGACCTAAAGTCTTCTTGGAAGGTACGTCGAACCCCAACTCTAGGCCCTAGATGCACACATTGCACTCCTAACATCAGCGCTGCCTCCAATTCTAGCATGCTGTGGTCATTCCCACCTTCCTAGTGTCAGAAGATCCATAGAGGGGTCTATTTAAAGCAATAAGTGCATATAGGCTGGATTTTTATCTCAGTTTTTATTGGAAGAAGAAAGAACAAGTGAAGGTACTGATCATCTCTTGGCTTGGAAGGGATTCGGGTCAAGGGCTGGCATCAAAGTGGTAATCCGTCGATGCGCCCTACCCTTGATACCGGTTGATGCCAATCAAGGGTTTGACAATTGGTTTGAGCCCAATTTTACCTTATTTCTCTAATTTAAGTTATCTTGTTAGTCTTTTGTTCTCTCTTTCATCTAATCTCCCTCTCTTGATGTAACTCCATATCAAAACATGTGTTGTAAGCAAAAAGTATTCATGGATGTTATGTTCCCATTGCTTTCCTATTTCGTTTAGATAAAATGAATATTTTTCTTAGATCTCTAAATTATCTTAATCATCTTGCTACCTAATGCTATATTAAGTTCTGGATTTACTCATTTTATTTTCTACTCTTGCTGAATATGCCACCCTAGTTGGAACTAATCACTGTCCTTGGAAGTTGGAAAAGTTCCTTATATTTTTTCGATGATGCTAAAATATTCCGACTTCTCACTGTTTGAGTCTACGACTACTAGATTTAGTCTTTAAAGTGCTGAAATCATTTCCTTTTAGTAGTTAAACTTGCTACATTAATTGGAGGATTACTTCTTTAGCGTGCTCATTCTATCTCTTTATACATGCTCTATGAAAGCGTTTCATCTCCTTGTGCTAGTTTCTTGCTGTAAAGCACTTAAAAGTGATAAATTCTCCCTTGCCCTCACCTTAACCTTAATATTGAACTTGAAGCTAGAAGTCATCAATTTCAAGGGTTAATTTCTTATGAATCTGCATGGAGATCAATCTTGTCAGCAATCATTGCATTTTAGTTAGGTTTAATTAGACTCGTAGGCGTGCCCACACCCCATGCCTACATCAATAATGGTAATAGTATGAACAAGAGAACCGCTGCAACCTTTACATCCATGCACGAAGAATGAATCAGTTAAATAAAATGTGTTGATCAAACTAAGTTTGACAAAAAAATATAATTTGAAGACAACCTTGATAAGTCACAGTTATCCCTTTTTAAAAAATGTGACTAAAATGCTAAGATATCAATTCTAAAAGTTTTCCAAGGTAATGGAGTGGTGATAAAATGACTGCTTTAGGTAAAGAATGATTTTAAAAGATGATTTAGATTGTCTGGATTCATAAGACAATATATGAAACTAAATACCAAAAAGTGAGCAGCATGTCACAGGACGAATATAGCAGGCATAATGTATTATATGTATAACATCCCCAATTGTTATGTTTATTAGGTTTTGCACAAATATAAAAGACCCATGCATCTGTCTCCATTGTGTATGAGTCCTTTGCACTGCCTTCAAAGTTTAAAGTGATGTATGTCTCTTTAGTCAATGATGAATTAAAGATGTCAAACAAACATCCCACACAAAACCATGCTCAAAATGCAAAGCAGTAAAGGAAAACTGAACGAATGAAGTGATGATTTAGTTAGAAACTATGCTGCAAGAAGAGTAGAAAATGGAAGCATACTAGTGCCAATAGCTTAGCTGGAAGCCATTCAGAATCAGGCTCTGGTCCTTGATAACCACTAATTGCCTTCTTTCCCTAAAAAGTAGCATAGCACAGATGCAATAGAAAAATATAAAAAACATGTTTTTCTTCATTTTTTACATCCTATGTAGGGTATATACATATATATACCATTATACACAGACATACATATATCTTTGTTCAATGTAAAAGTTGAACTACAAACCTCTACAAGAACATCAACACGTGCAGCATGTATCAATCTGGGGTGAAATTCCTGCAGTATTCCAGAATGAGAATTGCAAGGAAGATTAAATTTAAACACAAAATAATTAAACAGACAATTTTGAAAACCTAGCGCAAGCATAATTTCCTCTGTCAACCTGGCGGGGTTTGTTTCTATGTTCAGCAATAAGGAACGGCTCCACAACTGATGCTACTGTCACTACTATAGCACCTGAGAATTGATGAATTTTCAATATATGTTCAATGATCGTTGGGATTTGACTTAGTGAGCCTACATGAAGAAGCAGGCCTGAAGCCGAAATAGTAGTCTTTCCTGACCTGTAAAACTAAGTATAATAAATTAATCATAGTCAAATATTTGCAGAGGAAAATTCATTATCCATCATCTACCAAGTCTCATAATAGAAGGCGCTATATATTCAAATATCAATCCGAATTCAGATTTATATGGTATAACATCAAATGAAACTAAAGTGTTCGTTAAGAAAGAAAAAGCTGAACTTTTTTAATTATTTCACATTCATTAGATAAGGGGAATTTGCCAAATATATTCATTGCAATGCAAAGTATGTAGTTAAACTCATAAAATCTGTAACCATGGATTTACTAGTGCACTGTTTTAAATCTTTGTTTCAACTTAACCAAAAGCTTGAACACTTAGGTTATAACTCTAGAATAACTTTGTATTCTTACTTACACTCCTTCACGCATAAGCTTATTTTCTTTGTGGGATTTCAATTCAACATAGGCTCTTTTTAAATTTTATGCTAGACAGTTAAAGATAAGTGAGGGGCACCAGTTTTGGAACTCAAGACCTTTGGCTCTGATACCAATCTCTGGTAACCAATAACCTAACAGATTAATCCCTTGCATTACGACCCAAAATCTTATCTTCTTTGACATTGTACCGTTTCAGAAAACTCAAAACAGTCAAAAAGCTCAAATTTGTTCATTGAAAGCAACCACAAATACAAAAATAGTAGCTTTAAGGCCTCATTTGGTTTGAAGTATTTTTTAGCCTAACACAAATTTTAACCGTAGAAAATCAACTTTATTTTACATCCAATACAAATGTGAATATTGGAATTAAGTTTAGTTTACATCTTAGATACTTTCTAATATTAAAATAAAATTTTTTGTTATTGTTGACGTAGGAATGTGGGGATCCCAAGAAACACCAAAGAAAGAGAGTTCCGGGAGA
>JAEMOT010002234.1:7121-31336 GCA_019297695.1 Apostasia ramifera
TAAAAAATTTCAATATTAGATATGATGAAAATAACCACAAAACTAAACAGGCCCTTAATTTAATTAAAATTTATTTTATAAATAAAAAAAGTTAAGCTCTGTTTAATATTACTGTATTGTATAAAAAAATATTACACTGTATAACTGTACAAAAAATACTATTGAATAAAACTATTTTATATTTTTGACAAACTGTTATTAAAAACTGCTATCAAACGAAGAACTATTTAGTTAAAATTATTATGTTGTCTAAAATAATTTTATGTTTAGCTAAATTGAATATTTAATTTAAATAATTTTTATTACATATATTGATAATAATTAACCAACTCTATAATATAACTAATTTACATACCATTAATTTTATAATATATATTATATAATTTTATAATTTATTTGCATATTAATTATAATTTTTTTAAATAAAAAATTTTATTTTATATATTTTAATTATATTTATTATGAATTTATTTTATATTATATTTATATAATTATGTATATTACTTAATTTATTATATCAGTAATATCATTTAATATATTTTTATATTAAATAATATACAACACAAAATTTTATTCTACTATTTCTCTTTACTAAAAATTAAACCAACTATATAGCATACATTAAAAATATAAAAAATCGTACATACTAATAATATTTTTTTTAAATTGTTTTCACCAAGAATCCAAAAGAATAAAATCATAAATAATTTTGCTATGTTGAGGAAATATTATACTACAAAAAATAGTCAAAATTGTGTGTAATAGATAAAAAAAAATTTGCGATCTATTTTTTAAGAAATAATACGAGGGATTTCACTGCAAATTAACAATGCCTATCATTAATATATAAATTGATAAATTACAGATATGAAAAATACAAAATATAATTTTCTTACATGCTTATTAAGGGAAAACAGAACTCATTTATGACAATTGATAGCCACCATTCAGTTGAAATCTTTCACTTGAAGTGTGCTCACTAAATACAAAAAAAAAAAAAAACTATTACAAAAATTAATTTTTTTGATAAAAAATCAGCAGAAATGCACATAGTTTTCATGAATAATTGAAGTCCAAAAAAAAAGAAAAAATAGATTGTCGTCACTGCTTTGTGATTCTGATTAAATTACTATTTTAGTGAACTATTGTATTTTTATCATTCTCATAAAACCTAATAATACTCTGCTAAAAAACACTAAAGAAAAATAAATTTTAAATTTTGAGATGATAAAATACAAATAATAAAATACTCGACTATAAAAGAAGTATATTAAAAACAATTTCTATCATGACTATTTAATTGTTTTGCTATAATTTAGATTTATATGCCATTCATGCATTAGGAATCATGTGATGGAAAAAATAATAAAATAGGAAAGGGAGATAAATACGGAAAATAGAGAGTGTTGATGCAGAAAATGCACCACTACAAAGAGAAGTGAGATGACAATTTTTACGTGGAAATCCGAGTGTCCGGGGGAAAAACCACGACGCCGTCCAGGCGATTTGAATCCACTAATTCCATCTCCTCTTACAAAACTTGAAGGTCTCTAATGAGAGATCAAATGAGTACAAAAGAGATAGAGGAAGGAAGGGCCGCCACCATGAGAGAGCCCGAGCCCCTTTTCATAGCCTGGAGATGAGGGAATACAGTAGGTACGGTCTGTCACATCTGACACTTATTCCTACAAATGACGATTAGGGAGTGGACTCTCATGCTGTCTTAAATGCTGAGTTGACATAGTAGTACAGAGAGTACGATCTGGTGATATCTCTTTTGAGCTGTTGTTCGACTTGGGGCTGCTGTTGAGCAGCTGTTCGGCAAGGGGCTGTTGCTGAGCTGCTGTTTGACTTGGGGCTGCTGTCGAGCTGCTGTTCGACTTGGGGCTGCTGCTGAGCAGCTGTTCGGCAAGAGATGTTAGAGAAGGTTCTAACATGTCCCCCCTCTAGAGCATAACGTGCATTGATGCACATGCTAATTTTCGTCATGCTGATTCGATGGACCTCAATGAAAATCCTTCCTGAAGAGTCATCAGTTTTGACATAGTTGGGCTGCTGTGGAAGCTGCAGTCTTTAGCTCATTATGGTTGAGCTGATGTGGAAGCTGTAGAGAAGAGCTGTTAGAGGAGAGATGTTCGACGAGGGGTTTTAGAGAAGAAACTACTCCCTGCAATCGTTAGCTCATCATGGTTGAGCTGATGTGGAAGCTGCAAAGAAGAGCTGTTAGAGGAGAACTGTTCGACGAGAGGTTTTAAAGAAGAAACTACTCCCTGCAGTCGTTAGCTCATCATGGTTGAGCTGATGTGGAAGCTGCTGAGAAGAGCTGTTAGAGGAGAGCTGTTCGACGAGGGGTTTTAGAAAAGAAACTACTCCCTGCAGTCATTAGCTCATCATGGTTGAGCTGATGTGGAAGCTGCAGAGAAGAGCTATTCGACGAGGGATTTTAGAGAAGAAACTACTCCCTACAGCCGTTAGCTCATCATGGTTGAGCTGATGTGGAAGAGTCGTTAGCTCATCATGGTTGAGCTGATGTGGAAGAGTCGTTAGCTCATCATAGTTGAGCTGATGTGGAAGCTCTTAAGAAGAGCTGTTAGAGGAGAGCCGTTCGACGAGGGGTTTTAGAGAAGAGATTACTCCCTGCAGAGTCGTTAGCTCATCATGGTTGAGCTGATGTGGAAGCTGCTGAGAAGAGCTGTTAGAGGAGAGCTGTTCGACGAGGGGTTTTAGAGAAGAAACTACTCCCTGCAGCCGTTAGCTCATCACGGTTGAGTCTTGACTCTCAGTCGCCGAGGCATCATGATCGTGAGCTAGGACTTCGAGAAGGGGATTGTCCTTGACTGCCTGTCGCCGAGCTGGCTTGACCATGAGCCGGGACTTCGAGAAGGGGATTTAGAGAAGGGGTTACCCTTGACTCTCAGTCGCCGAGGCGTCATGATCGTGAGATGGGACTTCGAGAAGGGGATTGCCCTTGACTGCCCATCGCCGAGCTGGCTTGACCATCAGCCGGGACTTCGAGAAGGGGTTTTAGGGAAGGGGTTACCCTTGACTCTCAGTCGTCGAGGCGCCATGATCGTGAGCTGGGACCTCGAGAAGGGAATTGCCCTTGACTTCCTGTCACCAAGCTAGCTTGACCATAAGCTAGGATTTCGAGACGGGATTTTAGAGAAGGGATCTCACATAGTGAGGGTTTTAGAGAATGAAATCTCACGTAGTAAGGGTTTTAGAGAAGGGAATCTTACGTAGTGAAGTATCGATCCTGCGTGAGGGCACCACTGTTGATGCAGAAAATGCACCACCACAGAGAGAAGTGAGACGACAATTTTTATGTGGAAACCCGAGTGTCTGGGGGAAAAACCACGACGCCGTTCAGGAGATTTGAATCCACTAATTTCATCTCCTCTTATAAAACTTAAAGGTCTCTAATGGGAGACCAAATGAGTACAAGAGAGAGAGGAAGGAAGGGCTACCCCCATGAGAGAGCCCGAGCCCCCTTTTTATAGCCTGGAGTGGAAGGAATATAGTAGGTACGGTCTGTCACATCTGACACTTATTCCTACAAAGGACAATTAGGGAGTGAACTCCCATGCTGTCTTAAATGCTGAGTTGACATAGTAGTACAGAGAGTACGATCTGGTGATATCTCTTTTGAGCTGCTGTTCGACTTGGGGCTGCTGTTGAGCAGTTGTTCGGCAAGGGGCTGCTGCTGAGCTGCTGTTCGACTTGGGGCTGCTGCTGAGCTGCTGTTCGACTTGGGGCTACTGCTGAGCTGCTATTCGACTTGGGGCTACTGCTGAGCTGCTGTTCAGCAAGGGATGTTAGAGAAGGTTCTAACAGAGAGATTACTAAGGATGAGGAGGAAAAAAAGAATAATAAAAGAGAGACCTTTACCCAGCTATTGGGAATGCAATGATGATTTGCCAGTGGAGCATCTGGCAGGCTAGAAGATGGAAATGAGCAATTTGTGTTGACGGTGAGTGCATTTACTTTATATAATGAATTTTGGAAGGCAAAGCAAGCAATAAATGGCAGAGTGTGAGGTCAAGCACTAAATGACAATGGATGAGCTTCCAATAAAAATTGGCAAATGTCGAGCGCTGAACAAAGGGCACTCCACGGGGATCGTCGATGGCAGAAGGCACTCGAGAGTGGTTGTCGACGACAAGCATTGCCCAAATGATCCTCCAATGGTGGCAGGTTGCCGAAGGATGCGAACGAGAAAAAAAATGACGGAAAAAAATCAGCAAGATGCGTTCATTTAGATAAATAATGTTAAATATATTTTTATTTATAAATAATTAAAGCGAAATTAATGTTTCAAAAAATTATTTTTAAAATTATTTTTATTGCTGTTTTTTTAACTTTTTTAAAAGCTAAAAATGATTTAAAAATTAGTTTATTAAATATAATTTTAAATTTTAGCTACATAAAAAAGTGAATTTTTATTAAAAAAGCTTTCCACAGCTTTAATTTTATTCATATATAATAATATAAGTAGCACCACATAAAAATCCGAGTAGCCTTCACCTGGCATGTGTAGCATTATTCCGCAGAGTTCGCCGGCGGAGGAGCACGTCGTTGACCAATTTTTCCAGGTTGACCACAGACGACCCTCCGTGGGCCGTAGCCCTCTCTGAGCGCTCCTTCCACTCTCCCGCCCTCTTCCTCATCTCCTTCCCTTTCTTTCCCCCCATCACCTCCCTCACCAACGCCGCCACCTCCTCCCTTCTCACCTCGTTACCGATCTCCATCCCGATCCCCCACTCCCCGCACGCGTACCTGCAGTTAGTCATCTGCTCCGCCAAGAACGGCCAGCATATCACCGGCAGGCCGCTGGAGATGCTCTCCAGCATCGAGTTCCACCCGGAGTGCGTCAAGAATCCGCCTACGGCCGGGTGCGCCAGAACCTCCTCCTGTGCGCACCAGCTTGCCATGAGCCTTCTCCCCTCTGTTACCTCCAGGAACCCCGGCGGCAGAATCGCTCTTTCTCCGACGACGAGGTCTCGCCGGATCACCCAGAGAAAGTCGCAGCCGCTGTTTGCTAATCCCCAAGCGAACTCTGCCAGCTGGGCGTTCGAGACCATGATGATGCTCCCGAAGTTCACGTACAGCACCGAGCTGGGCTTCCGGCCGTCGAGCCAGGCGAGGCAGCCTTCATCTTCCTTCCACAGGTTGCTTCCCAGCTGCTCGAACAGGCCCTTAAAAGGGAAGCGGGTTTCGAGGAGGTTGATGGGGCCGATGGGATAGATGGGTGGGACGAGCGCCGCCATGGCTTGCAGAACAGGACTCTCAAACTCGTCGAAGGTGTTCACGATTATGGCCCTGGCTCTGCTGGCTGCTCTCTGAGCTTCGTTGCTGAGGTAGTTGAAGACGATGTCGCCGGTATCTGTCGGCCGGTGGAACGACGGCATGTCTCTCAGCCGGACGTTCCTCATCCCCGGTATCCAGTCGATGGGAGTGTCGAGGAGCTCGTCGGCGACGTCCTCACCTATAATTATAATTAATTAGCAAATTAAGCAGAGTGGGATTTCATTTTGTGTAAATAATTAAAAATAATTAGTTAATCATGATTGAAGCAGAGTAGTCGCCGAGTGATCAGCCTTTGAGAGGTGCGAGGCCGCGGTGAACGAGGTCTGGGAAGTGGAGGTAGGCCATCAAGCCGCAGGAGCTCGCCGTCCAGAAGACGACGCCGGGGACTGCGAGCCGGTCGGCAGCATCCAAGGCGAAGGTCATGAGGCCGTCGCAGATGATACATGTGATGGGTGGGACTCCCTCGGAGGACGTCGACTGGGCGTTTAGATTCGTGAGGAGGTCAAGGAACGGAGAGGGGAAGTTCTTGGGGATGGAATCCATGAGGTGGGGAATGTACTGGCCGGCGTCTGCTGATTCGGGTGGCGGGAGGCCATCGGGAATGGTCTCGAACCGGAAATCGGGGAGATCCGCGGCAGCGGTGGTGGCAGCATCAGCGGCGGCGGAGCGGAGGAGGCGACTTTGGCTGAAGTGGGTGTTGACGAAGGTGATGTAGAAGGCATGGGAATGGAGGATCTTGGCAAGTTTTAGTAAGGGAGTGATGTGGCCTTGAGCTGGGAAAGGGACGACGACGGCGTGGGGCTTCGGCGCCGGAACGGAACCCATCGCTTCTTCTCCCGATGCCTAGCGGCCAACAGATCACTTGTTCACTAGACGCTCACCTGGGCTCGTTGATTTATATGTGCATCAATTTGATTTTGGGTAGTCACTAATTAGCGTTTGATTTCGGCCGTCGAGCCAACTCAAATTTCATAATAAATTAAGTTATTATTAAAAACATTTAACCAGAATTAATTTAAAAAATATTTAATTTAATATCATCTTAATATTATATCATGTTATTTAAATCTCACAACATCTAAATATCATCAAATTAAATAATTTAAAATATTAAAATAATATTAAATTAAATACTTCTTTTAAATTTTAAACCTGCAAAAATCTTCAATTCGAACTATATTAGTATTATAATATTTTTTTAGATGAAAGAATTATGGTATTTAATGAAAAATAAAAAAAATACTCTAATCACTATAATTTGCTTTTTTTTTTAAAGTATAAAAATTATATTATATAGCAAAGTATATTATAAATATATATACAACATAAATATATTTTTGCCGGACACAAAGTTAATTGCCAGAAATACAAGTAAATTGCCACATATTTCTATCCCCAAAAACAAAAAATTTTATTTTAAAACATTATCAATAGCAAATTAAATATAATATCTGAATTATTGTACTTAGTTCTGGATGATTATATAGAGCATAGATTCATATTTTAGTACGATTTTAAATTTTAAATATTTATTCGATTAAAAAAACGTTATTGCACGTCTTAGTCATGTTTGAAAATAGATCAGAAGGATGCAATTATTGAATATGTAGTTCACTTTCACAGTACGTTCTTTGACCTAATAATATTTAATTTAGTCTTTCAGAAAGTCAACATTTCTGATTTTTCAAAGGCGTTCTGCGTCAGTAATATGATTAGTTCCCAACAGACAACAGGAGCGTCAATGTTGACAGCCAATGCCTGCCGTTGACGGTGCACGTTGACGGTGCACGTGATTAGAGCTGTTATCCATCGCTTTTAAGTTCATCTGACATCACGTGAGATTAAATTAAAAAGTAATTTGATTCGTTATTATCTTAAAATTATTTTAAGTAATATAAATATTATGATATTTAAATATTATTTTTTTAATTAATAATTTTATTATTTAATAAAAAATTATTTATAGATGACATTAAATTAAATAATTATCTTTTCTAAATAACATAACATAACATAACATCAAAATAATAATGAATCAAGCGCTGCTTAAAATTTTTTTAATTTAATCTTGATACAATCTAATATATAATTTAGAAAAATTCAATTCAAGCTTAGCTCAATTTTGTAATGATTTTAAGATTAACTAATATTTTTATTTATTTAATTAATTTAAATTACATTGCCTATCTTGACCTAATATTAAAAATAAATATACAAAAATTATTTTTTAGTAAAGTTGAAAAATAATATGAAAAAAATTCTAATATAATCATTCAATAAATTATTAAAAATATTCATATATTGAAGAAAGTTATGTATATAAGTATTTATAATAAATTTCTTAAGTTTTTTAATTAATCGGACTTCGAGTTGTGTCGATCCAATTCTATATCGACTTAAGATTGGACTGATAAAAATCCCGAATTATAAAAATTATTTATTAATTAACATACTTAAATCAAATTAATTTTAGATCTTTGGGCTAAGTTAATAGTATAAGAAGTTATCCACTAAATTGCACCAAGTATAATTTTTGTTAAATGCAAACTTTTATAATTTAAAATATTTATTTATGAAGAAATACACGTGTCATATTGGGTGATGAGTTTAATACATAAATCGAGTGAAAAATATATTTGTCGATTCTCAAGGGTCGGAACGTACATATATAAATCTCATATCATCATATATATAATTTAAGTTTTATGAAAAAAAGGACGCATAGATAATATATAAAATTTTTAATGCTACAAATATAAATCTCATTTTCTTTAGTTAACGTCTTGCATTACAATTTTTTACTCCCAAACAAGTTGGGAATTCTCTTAGAAAAAAGTAAATAAATTTTTTGATTGTTCAATAGTTTTATTTTAGTATCTAGATCATAAAAATATGTTTAAAAACTGCAAAATTTTATCATAATATTTTAATCATAATCTCAAAATAATATAAATTATTTTTTTGATAATAATTTCTTAAATAATTTTATTTGCACCCTATAAGTTGCTGCATAAAATTTAGAGGGCGTTTAGTTTAATGCTAACTTAAAGTTATATTATATTATCTAAAGAAAGTAATTATTTAGTTTAATGAAATTTATAAATAATCTTTTATAACGTTATAGAATTATTAGTCAAAAGATGATATCTAGATTACATAACATAACACCAAAATAACAACCAACCAAATACCCCCTTAATTTATTCTCACACTCTCACACACAAATATATATAATATACATACATTTATACCTATATATATATATATGTTTATATATGCATATATTTAATATAAAATTTAATAAAATAAATTAGCTTTTTTTTTAGTTCAGCATATCCTTATATATGATAAATTTGTAGACATTACACTAAACAGACTTGAGATTAAATGTTATTAACTAAAATAAAATTAATAATGTTAAATTGTTTATCTTTAAAAACGTTTCTAACCTGTTAAATTACAGATTTAAATTTTCTTTTTTAGTTGTGAAATTTTTCTTATTTAATAACAATAACAACAACAACAACCAAGTCTTAATCCCACTAGGTGAGATCGGCTATATGAATCCTTTATTTCCATTGCGCTCTATTAGTTACTAAATTCTTATTTAAGTTTAAGTAACTAAAATCACTACTAATATCTTCTTCCTTCTCTTTGTATATTTAATATTTAATATTTAATATGATCAAAAATTTCTCTAATTTGATATCAGAATAAATTATTAAAGTAAATATAATTACAAGTTTACAATCTTTATTTAACACCAAAATTAGTTTAAGTACGTAAAATAATAATAATAAAAAACTTGACTCCACTTGAGTTTCCAGGAATGAGTTTGATTGACAAGATGATTTCAACCAAACAAATGCATATAAGAAAGATTGTGTGGATCCAATGAACAAAAGCATTATAAATATTTGGGGTAATTTCATTTAGACTCCTGAGGTTTGTTTACGTGGCCATAAAATTTCATAAATCTCAAAACATGTCATTCAGATCCACAAAAAATATTACATGAGACATCGTAGTTAGGGCTGCTTATTGGACCGGTTCGACCCGGTACCGGTCCGAAACCGGTCCAGTAAGAACCGGTTGAACCGGACCAGTTCTAACCGGTTCCGGGCTGCTGAACTGGTCCGGACTGGTTCTGCATAAGCAGAACCAGTTATCCGGTTCGAAACCGAACCAAATATTTATTTATTTATTTATTTTTAAAGGTTGGGCCGCGGGCGCTGCGCCCATTAGAAGCAGCTGGCAGCATTAATGCTACCAGCTGCTGCATATAACATAAATATATATATATATATTGAACGGTCATTTGACTGTCATAATTTGCAAATGATCAAATGATCATTTTAAATTCTAAAATGACCGTTTTAAGGTCATTTTAGACTTTATAACAAGTATTGAACTTCTATAAATAGTATAATTTTTGTAACAATAATTTCTATAATTTTCATAAATTATTTTTGTTCTTCTGCTCTGTGAAAAAAATCTGCAAACACGTTTGAATGGCTTCCCAATATCGATTCTCAGGCGGTTCTACCTCAAGTCGCCGAGGAAATGTTGATCCGAAGTACATTACAGAACTCGATCGTCTTCCTGCACTCGGTGAGAACTTTGACGAAACTTCTGAACCTGATCTCGATCTATCTGCGGAACATTATCCTGAGGCAAGTGGAGATGTTGGCACCGACACTGGCCCGTCAACTCAATCATCAAGTATCTCTAACAAGTCTCGGACGAAAAATAGTAAGGTATGAGAGTTTTTTTATTTACAAATTAAACCGAATAGCAACGCAGAGAGACCTGAATATATTTTTTTGTAAAATTTATAAAAATTAATATTCATACAAATAGGGCGGTACCGGTGGTGGGACTGGTATATTTAAGAAGCACCTAGTTAGATTTCATAAATTTGATAAAAAAAACTTGCCAACCTACTACTATAGAGCCAACCCAAACACAACTCAATCCACAGAGTGGATCTATGCCGTGGGCGTTTAGGAATGATAAAGCACGTCGAGGTTTAGTTCGGTTTGTACCATGAACCGAACAGCCGTTTACTATATGTAAAAAAGAGAGATTTTTAGAATATATTATTCAATATTTACAGCCTCAATATACCCGTATTTCTAGGCATCACTTAAAAAAGATTGTATGTCAATGTACGAAGAATATAAGAAAAATATCTTATTCAATACCTCAGTAATATTAGTTATAGGGTTAGTTTAACATCCGATATTTGGACTAGTATTAGTGGCGCGAGTTATTTAGTTGTTATTTGTCATTGGATCGATGGACAGTGAGGAATGCAGAAACGGATATTATCTTTAGATGTATTAGATGAGGCCCATACAGGTTTAACTATTTTTTTTTACATTCGCAATATTTGTAAAATTTATAGTATAGAAAATAAAATTTTTAGTATTACTTTGAATAATGCTTCGAATAATAATTCTGCAGTTAATTTTTTACGGTAATTTTTAAGGCCTCCACTTTATGGTTCTCTTTTCATATTAGATGTGCATGTCATATCATTAATTTATGTGTTTCTAGTGCTTTTAATTTCAAACATTTAATTATCGATAATTTTAAGCATGTTGCAAAATGAATTCGTTTAAATTCAAATGTTAGGCGTGAATGGAAGCATGTTTGCATAAGTGCCGGAATAAATTGTGTAAAATTTTTATTACCTGTAGAAATTAGATGGAATTCACTTCATCATTTATTCGAATCACTTTTACCATACGAAGATTTGCTAACTGCTTTTTACAATTCATATACACTTAATCATGACCTTCAATTATGTTCTTATGATTGGATTTTTTTAAAGAAGGTTTTTGAATTATTGTCCGTTTTTAAGGAGTCTACTGAAAGCTTTTTAGGTTGTTATTATCCGACTTCGCCTATTTTTCTACCTTATGTTTTTCAAATGTTTCAAAAATTTTTAGAGTTTAGATCAGATTCAATTCTGAAAACTTTTATTGCTGACATGGAATTAAAATTTAGAAGATATTGGGAAAAAATTTCACTTTTATATTCAATAGCTGCTATTCTTGATCCTCGTCAGGGAACCGAAGCTATTGATACTTTTAACGCAAAATATTCTGATTTCTTGGGGAGTAATACTAATGCCGAAAAAGCATCAGTTTTTACAACTCTCCAAGAGTTATTTTCTCTTTATTACAGTGAGCAGGTTGCAAGCAGTAATGCAGAACGTGTGGAAATTAAAACGGTAACACAGAAAAAGCCCAGCATCTTCAACGTTCTTAGGTCGGCGGCAACAAAAAGATCTGTTGCTACAGATAAAGAAAAAATAACTGTTGGGGAGCAATCTACACTACAGAGTCAACCCCCTACAAATTTGAACGAGTTGCAGTTCTATTTACATTTCGGGGAGAAATTTGATGATGATATGAGCTTATTGGAGTGGTGGAAAAGCTTATCAAAACAATATCCCATTCTATTTTCTTTGGCACGAGATGTACTAGCAGCACAAGCTTCAACTGTAGCTTCTGAATCAGCCTTTTCCACCACAGAAAGAATAGTAGGAGATTACAGAAGTAATTTATCTCCTGTAATCCTTTGCATGCTTACTTGTCTACAGGATTGGTTTGTTGCTGAGTCCCGAAATCAACAATATAATTTCGTGGACGAATTTAAAGATAATAGCTCAGAAGAAGAGGAGGAGTACTCGAGAAGAATTCTTTGTAATTACGACGAATAATTTTTTTTTGTGAAATNCCGGAACCGGTTGGAACCAGACCGAATCCGGAACCGGTTGGAACCGGTAGAACCGGACCGGAACCGGTCCGGTAACCAGCCCTAGTTATGACATCTAGATGATGTCATGACATCTAGATGTCATCTTTTGACTAATAATTTTATAATCTTATATAAGATTATTTATAGATATCATTAAATCAAATAATTATTTTCTCTAAATAATATAACATAATGTCAAGATAACATTGAACCAAACCTCCTCTAGCTAAACCAATTTTTTTTGATATTTTGTCAATACCAATTTAAAGGAAGTTAAATTTGAATAAAAATTAGAGATTTCAACATTAATACTCATGAATATTTCTGACAGGAACTTGATCGCAATTATTTTTTATTAATACTCATGAATATTTCTGACAGGAACTTGATCGCAATTATTTTTTTTGAGTTAGTGTTAACACTTGGATTCAGCTTTGAATTTTAGCCGTATACGTGGCATTTAAAGGCTTTCAAAATCGTCGCGCACAATATTTGATTCATCGGTGAATCTCTAACCATCGGCAACAATGTCTAGCTTTCTGTAACCTTGGCTACGATATTTGTTCATCCATAGTTATCACTGTCCCACAACCTGATGGGGACTGCCACTTCAGTATGATTTCTATTAATTAGTTGCAAGTTCTTGCTAGTCACACGGATTGAGAATTCGCATGCCCTTGCTACTATCAATGGTCTTCTTGGAGCCAGCAAGTGTATGGCCAACAGTATAAAGCCGATCGTTATAATATTTCAGCCCAAAAATCCGTTGAACTCCACTATAGCTTATCTATATATAAATACTTCTGGGCGGAATTCCAGAGACAAAGAATCATCAAGGACTCACGACTAGACTTATGATCATCGAGGACGATCAAGCTTAAGATCGTCACAGAGACACTAAGCTTGTATCATTTTTTTTTTCTTCTTGTATTTGTCTTATGATCGAATCTTTTTTAGCATTAATGAAACACTTTTTCTTTAACTCTTTGGTGGATATAGGGAAAACTATTCTTGAACTACTTTACATTCTTGTGTGTTTTTCTAAATGACTCTTGTCTCCTCATTTGTGTCAACATTCTGGAATAGAAACGTCGCGTGCTGCTAATTCTCAGGGCTCCATCTCTAACTCTGTCAATAGTTAGCATTGCCATAACTTTTTTTTATAGCAAATATTATTATAATATTAAAATAAAACAAAAATATAAAATTCTAAATCATTTTAGTTCTTTTATGATTAGTTGATAAGTTCAAAAGATTAAATTATCAAATTGTGATGATAGATTTTATCATAAGTTTAGTTTTTAATTAGTAAGTTTTGAATTTTGTAATATTTTTATGAAATTCTGAAAGATATATAAATACTAAAACAAGTTATTGCTGTCTTGTCGATCTGTACATGTCAAGAACTTTAGGAAGTTTGAGAAGTTTTATTTGGTGTGTGTGATAATGAAAATTTGAGATATGAAATATATCAATATGAAATAAGTGAAATTAATCTAATGTCTAACCTATGTTATTTTTAACTTTCTAATCTATTATATAGAAAGTGCTGGTCATTCACTAGTGAAAATGGAGCAAAAATTCCCATTTTTATTTCTAATATTGATAATATTAAACATTTAAAAAATTAATCAAGTAGCAAATGAACAACAAGGAAAAGCTGATGGCAACAAAGAACCTAATAAAAGTGGAAGAAAAACTACTATGATATCATTGGAAGATATCTCAACTTTAAAAAAGAGGCAAAGAACACATTAATATCAACCACCTCATCAAGTAGTAATAGCTAATTTACATTTGAATGTTGTAATTGGTAATATAGTAAATATTTTACTCTCTTTTCAGTATTATAATGTTACTCATATGCAACATAGTGTTAATAGAACAGTTTTTTTTAACGCACTAAGCTATGTTAGATGATTTTTGTTGGAAGAGGGGTATTCCCCTCCCTATTATTTTTTGTAATATTATCAAGGGAAATGTTGATTGATCTTTATATTTTTATATTTTAAATAGTATAATGCTAAGGTTATGTCAATTTTCAAAAAAAAAAAAAATTAACCAGCTTGTTCATAACGAAAACAGCGAAGAGAAGAGAGTTTTGAAGTACGACATGCATGCATGCATGCTTGGCTTCATCGATCGGCTGCCATAAATATTATTTTATTGAGCGAATAGCATGCAGTGCAGCTGAAGCGCGGCGAAAGGGATCATCAACCTCTGCTGTCTTCATATATGAGGATGACGAGGAGCGCTTGTTCCTCTCCTGCCTCTCCTTCCTCTGCTCTTGGATCATCCGCTTTTCTCTGCACTCTAGACTGCAGAACCCCACTTCACCCCTTAAATATAAAATAATTATTTCTTATCACATTAATACCTTATATATATATAGTAAGATTAATTTAAGCATAAATTGAAATTTAAGTTAATTGTTTCCTACCATATGTGATTAATGTTTGGCTATTGGCCGGTCTGATCAGATTAATAGTTAATTTAAAATTATATATAAGATTGAGATAAAAATAGGAATTGGGATTTCATTTTGAATTTTAATCCTATCTGATATTTGAAAATTAATGTAGCTTGAAAAGGGATCGAGCTAGAGTAATTAATATATATATATATATATATATTGCGTTCTCCGGCATTAATTAATTACCTATACATGAAGGTATCGCGGCCGGGGCCGATGCTCCGGTTGCAGAGGCTACAAGCCGTCAGGAATTGGGCGGCCTCCTTCGTTGCCGAAAGATCCACGGAGAATCTCCTTTTCAAGCTTCGCCGCGAAGCAGGCGGCAGAGTCGGAGTCGGCCGCGGTGGTGCTCTATCCAAAGAACCTGTAGCCCGTCCGAGATCAAGCGAGATCACCGTCGAGCTCGCCGTCCTCCTCATCGGAGGACTCGATCCTTCCCCCAATCCTGTCAGAAGAAATTCCCCCGTCCTCTCTCTCTCTCTCTCGATCTCGATCTGCTTTTTATGTAACAGAGCGCGGAAAGCGGAGCAACAGAAAGAGGGAGATTGAGCGTTGCAGCAGGACAAATCCTGGCCGTTGGTTCGATTGTGATAAAAAAATTACTAAAAAAGTTAAAAAAAATTATTTATTTATTTATTTATTTATTTGAGAAAAGATAAAACTTTCATTCATGCCAAACTTTCAAAAGTTCTATCAAGAAAAACAATATTATTCCAAAACGGAGATGAAGCATTATAATTTGAAGTACAATCGGTAAGTGCATCTCGATAAATAAACTTGATTATATATATTTGATACATTTATTTGAATAATTCAATTTAAGACATAGTTTAACAACAAATTCTATTTCACTCACACTGTTATCGTGCATTCATTCAGATGCGGGGTGAACTTAAACACCTTGAAGTCAGCTGAATCTAAATTCATTCCAACATATGAATTACATCTCGATCATCACAAATTATAATGCTGTTCTTCAGCTTCCCTTCTTCAGTGAAATAATTTCTCCTCCTTACTCATGAGCAGTCTCTGTGAAAACATATTGAAGTAAGCAACGCCATCATGAACTTACACTTGAATGTCAATTCAGAAATTGTTTTTAACATTTGATCACTAGCATTAATTGTGATAAATATAAATTACAGTTGAATGTGATTAGCTAGTTTGAATTAAAATATAGGACTTGTAGATAATGTTTGATAGTGAGACGTCCAAATACAAAACACATGGGACTAAGTTTCGGAGATGACAGATCAAACTATTTTACACGGATCTTAGTTCATAAAAAATTGAAACACCCTATGGTTAAAGGCGTTAACTAGTTTTGAATAGAATGACTGATTGCAAACTTTTCTATATTAATGTCTACTATATATTCTTCCCTTATCTTTCCCATGATCATGGAACTTTCCTATGCTGCCATCTCTGGAGTCTATTTTTGGCTAGTGAAGCCGGCCCTTACTGTTAATACTCCTATGCTCAAAGCTACCCCTTGTAGTTAGGCCTCAAACAACTCCTTTTAAGTCTAATGTTTTTGCCCTAATTCCTTAATTTTAGTAAGAAGTTATGTTTCTCATTAAACTTAATTCTAGCAAATGGTACTGTTAAGTAAACTCATTCTAAACAGAAGATGGTGGTGTAATTTAACGACTTTTGTTGTCATGCCAATCATCTTATATTCAAGTAAATAAGCTTTGGATTTAACACCAATAACTTTTCACTTGAAACCAATTCCGACTATAGAAATTTTACTTGCAGCAACTGTAAGTTACTTAGCAAAATGACATCAATTAAGGGATTCCTGATGCCACTCTATACCTTATCTTCCAAATTATGTATGCCTGCTTTTACTTCAAATAATCTTCCTCCTAGCTTGGTTTTCAAATAAGAGATTCTACTCAAGAGAAAGGACTTTAAATTAGACTTTTATTCAATAATTAGACAGGTTGTAGAAGTTCTTGCACCATATTCTTAAGAGATCCCTTCATTTTTTCCTTGACAACTGTAATGCTCTTTGGCCAATTTCATATTTAGAGAATGAACCTTTTGTTTAGCTTGACTTGTATATATATGAATATTTTTCTGAACTATATAAACTTATGTATTCTCTATATTTCTATACTGAAGGTTAGATCTTTCTCTCATAAGATTCAATTTTTTCTTCATCAACACAAGGCCTACTCACTGATCTAGAATTTTCTCTCACATAGTCCTCACCAATTCCTTTAGAACCAGAGTCTCTAACAATAATACTAGGGCAATTAATTATGTTCAAAACTCTAAATTCGCTCATATTTTACTTTATATGAACTCGACTTAAAGTTAACTTACTCGAAAACAATTATTTTGAGTTTCGAGTAGAGGTTTCCTAACTCAAACCAACCCTAAAAAAGTACCTATGTGAATATGTCCAACTTGGAACCAACATAAATCGTAAATCGCATTCAAAACATGTTTTTTTTTTTGGGGATAATTACCTACATGCCACACCATTTAGCTTTATTTATGGATTACCCATCCATTCTTAGTTAATTACGCCATGCACACTCAAAACATTATAAAATCTTACATACACACACTTTAATTTGTTTTCATTATAATGAGTAATCATAATTTTTTAATAACCTAATTATAGTTAGATTACAAAAAATCTGAACCGTTCATTATATTATTTTAAGGATATTTAAATATATTTTGAGTGAAAATCTTAAAACTTTGATGTTTAGGTAGTGGCAAGGGAAGGAAAACATCTGTGACATAAATTGATTTTAAGACAGATCAGCGCTTTAGTGTGACATTGAAAAAGAAAAAAAATATGTACTATTTAAGGTAAAAATGTAATTTTAATGATTTACTAATGAAATATTTTTTTTTTCAAATAGATTTTGACTAAGTTTTAACTCAGGTGTGTGTATGTAAGATTTTGTAATGTTTTGAGTGTGCATAACGTAATTAATTAAGAATGGATGGGTAACATATAAATAAAGCTAAATGATGTGGTCTGTAGGTAATTATCCCCCTTTTTTTTATATAGATGCTTCAAAACATTATTTGAATTCACTTAAAAAAAAAAGAATAAATTGCCTTTGGGCCCCTTGAGGTTATTTGAGCATTTCAAACAGGTTTTTGATTTTTAAATCCTTAAATCAAGTTCTTGAGACCAATGTTAAGTTTTAATTAAGTTCTGTTAAGAATTAAAAGATAAAAATACCCTTCCCCTCTTCTACATCTAGCGGTGGTGCATGGGCTGTGAGCACGGCGGCTCGCGGTTGCCTACACGTGTGCAAGTGGCCGTGTTGGCCTCGCGCGCATGGCCTATGAGCAGGTGGCCGTGTGCGTATTGCCCAGGCGCAGCCACAAGCTCCCGTGCTGACGACTCGCACAACCGTGGCATCATAGTAGGAGGTGGGAGAGGAGTGAGGTATTTTTATTTTTTAATTTAACTGATTAAAATTAATGTTGACCTCAAGTATCTGATTGAAGTAATTTGAACATTGAGAATCTGTTTGAAATATTCACATGATCTCAGAGGCAATTTACTCAAAAATAAAAAATAAAAAATCGCATGATTCAAATTTATTCAAATCTAAATATCTTTTTAGCCTCATTTGGTTCGACTTTTTTTTTAGATATAAAATTTTTTTTTTTTTTTTTTATATTTAATAAAAGAAAAATTTATTTTACTATTAAAAAATATGTACAATATAAAATATTTTTAATTCTAATATTTTTATTTATATTAAATGTGAAATAAAATTAATTTTTATAATTAAAATTTATGTTGGGTGAAAATCTCTCCTCGAACCAAACGAGTAAAATGTCCATTAAAACTTATCCGGAATTTCCACCTTATGTAGCGTGTAGAGTTTATCGTTTCGCCGGCGACGATGGGCGGTGGGAAGAAAAAAGGGAAGGGAAAGAGGAAGAAGAAGCCCCCGCCCGAGCACCTATTAGCCCACAAATATATCAAGGAGTGGGTCTTCGGAGACTCTCTTGACGCAGCAGCGGCGGCGGACGACTTCGAGCCGACTTTACCGGGTCGTTCTTGTTTGACCGATCGCGTGGTCTTTGAATTCCATTGTCATTCTAAATGCAGTGATGGGTTCCTCTCTCCTTACGCCGTCGTCGAGAAAGCCCACAGGAACGGAGTAAGCGCTTTCTTTCATATTCTAGGTTTTTGGGGTTTGTCCGGTTTTGGCTTTTCACTTCGCCAAAAATTATACCCGAGTTATTCGCTATCATGTTCTTTTGTGTGTGAAACCTATTCAATACATATGATTCTGGCTATTATTTTACACATCTAATCTTGAGAATGGGCTACACTAGAATTTTGAAATATTTGAGTTTTGAAATGCTGGTAATCTATCACAGATTATTGAGATCTAAGATTATTTTGTGAACTGATTGCCCAATCTTTCGTGATAAGTATTCATGTTGAGGCCTCAATGGTTTGAGTTCTGGCTAAGAAATTTAGAGGATGATTGCGGATGACAAGTTTTGTGGTTCTCTCTCTACACTATCGCTCATCAGCGGAAGAAGGTGGTAGAGAGGCAAGAGAGTAGGTGTATAAAAACGATGGAACTCATTGTAGGATCTAGGTAAATTGCAATTAAAACTTTAATTTACTTTATATAATATTTATTTTATTTACTTTGCTCCAACACTTAAGTTAACTCAAGGAGCACAAGTTAGTGATAACAATGATCAAATATAAGCAGAAGCTATAAATGAATAATCACATATATTAGCACTATATGATGAATAACACTTAATAAGCGGGGAAATTTAAATGAGTCTAAATAGAATGTGATTTGGCTCAACCCCAAATCTACATCTACTTCAACTTAATTCCAATTTACTAGAATCAAATGCACTCCTTTCATCCAAGGCAGATAAATTTGGATAATCCAATCCTCCTCTAGCTAAATCCTAGAGGTTCTCTTCACTCTCACTAGTGAAGACAATATCCAAATTCTTCCTCATCACTCAAGGGGCCCTCTTTACACCTAATGTGAAGGATTTAAATCACCTCTAGATCTCAACTAGAGGCTCTCCTCACTATACGAGTGAGGGAACAATGAAAAACCAAAACAAAGATAAATGATATTACAATAAGCACAAGTTATTAACCTCTCCCCTTTCCTAGGATTGAATCCTTGAAGCATTATGAGAGAAATAAACACAAATGAGCACTTGGAGAGTTTGATCACACTTCATTTTCACTTAATTGCTGTAATCAACTTTTAATCATTTATTAATCACTCCATCTCACTCTCACTAAACGAGGGTTAAAAATATTCAATAAGCATCAAGAAGATCCCTCTAAACTTCTTAAAAAACCTCAAAACCTTATATAGATCACCCCACCCCCCAACGGTTAGTTTTTGGCTAGTAGAACTGCTTTTGGTCAACTAGTTGGTCGACCAAGAAACTAGTTGTTGGAATCTCAATGGCTAAAATCTATTTTGTTGGTCGACCGGGCCATACTAAGCTTAGTCGGCCAGTAAATCAATCAATAAAAACTTCCCACTATTACAAGGCGATTAAAGCTAAACAGGCTCTAGTAAACCAACCGTAAGTTTGCACTAGCTAGCTCTCAAGTTGGATTTTCTCAATCAAATCGCTTCAAACTCGATCCAACTAATTTCTACTAACAGCCTAACTGCTTATATCATGGCCACACACCTTTTAGCACTACAAGGACCAATTTTACAATAAACTCTACATGCACTATAAGACAATATATAATATAATAATAAACTCATTAGTCTTCATCTTCTCTTCATTTTTATGACTTGCGTTTGAGTTTCAATTATTCCATCACTTCACATATCAAGCTTGAGTCCTTCACAAACTCCTTTTTGTCTCAACCATGTGTGGTGTGCCAAGTTAGTGATTCAACCATTAAGCATGTGCACAATTAGGGGAAAGCAATATACGTGAAACTTGAAACTCGATTTAGAAATTGCTCGTTTTTTACTCGGTTCGACCTTGACTCAATTTTCTTATGACTTAAAGTTAGCTCCTCGAAAAAAATTAATTCAATTCATAATTAACTCAATATCTGTAAAATTATTTCATATATTTTTTAAAATATGATATATACGTGAATATGTGTTATATAAAATATATATTCAAAAGATGTAAAGTATATATTAAAAAATTATATGTATAAATATATATACTACTACAATTTAAGTAAAAAGGTAATGTATAATATATTATATGCAAAATAAATTTTAAATTATAAAATAAGATTAAAAATTATTCTCAATTTAACTCGGAATTCGACTCGAAATTAATTAGATTTTAATTGACTCGAATTTAACTTGACTCAAACTCAAAATCAGCCCTACACACAATAAACTTAATGAAGAGATTTGATCATTGTTAACTTAAATATGATGACAAACATCAAAACACGTGATTAAATCATAATCATAATTGAGAAACCAACACTCATAAGCCTTTAAGCTCCTATTTTTCACTCCGCTTCCATCCAAAGTCAATCAAATATTCCTTGTAGACCCTTGAGGAAAGTAAAAGAAGAATACATCTAAGAGGCTCTCATTCTATGCACCTATTACAACGAATATATTGCCTTTGTCTCTATTATTAAAGCACTGCTAATGTGGTCACATTTAGCATTTGTACTCCAAGTCTGAGTACTCGTTAAGTTTCGTTCCTTGTGTGGTGTTGTTTAAGTCACTTTGTAACATTTTGGAAATCGGTTGCATGTTTATTCTTAGGTTGCCGACACAGGCAAATAAAGGAGGGAGATGGAGAGCTGATTATATTTATCATTTGTGAAAATGAAAAGGGTAAAATTTATGAGGGAAGTTGAAGGGATTTTGGAAATATGTAGGGTTTTAGAGAGGAGGATTAAAGGGGAGAAATTAAAAGGATTAAGGGGGAACGCCTCTCCTCTTGTTGGAATCGTTGACTCCTCCTTTCCCTTTTTGGTGAGAGAGACAGCTAGGATGAGGAAAATTGAAAAAAGAAGAATATCCACTCCACTCTCCATTGATCTTCATCATTTTCCTTTTTTATTTATCTTAGGCATTGTTTACAGCTCGAAACTTCTAGTTCCAACACTAACGGGATCAAAGTAAGATAATCATCTAGCTAGTATTGTATAAATATTAATTAAGATAACAAATTAACTATTTTAAGGAAAAGATGATTTAAAAAGCTTTGAGTTTACTTGTGAAATCATGCATGAGTGATATTCATTAAAATTTTTTATATAATTATTGTGATATCTCGTGTTTTAAATGTAGTGGTATTATCCGCTTTAGCCTTAAGTGTAACAGCCCAACTCACCATAAATATTGTTCGTTTTGGCATCTGAGAGATTGCATGGTTCAGCAGCTTCCCGGGAATGCCACCAATCCCAGTACTATTCTAGCCTAAGCATGCTTAATTTGGGAGTTTTTCGTCATTAGCATCACGATTTTGCCTCAAAATGTATCTATGAAGATATGAGTGTGTTTTCATATATATCCAGCATTTCTCCTATGTTTTATCAATATGAGATTTACTTAAAGGTACATCTCTCATGGGATATCACACACACCAGGATTCAACATCCTCACTGAGGTTGTCTCACTATCTAAAAGGTCATGTATAGTGGCTCTCATATCATATGTAATGGCCCAGCCCACCATAAATGTTGTCTACTTTGGCATTTGAGAAACTATATGGTTGAGCAGCTTTTTCGGAAAGTCATATATCCTAGTATTACTTTGATTTAAGTAAGTTTAATTACGGAGTTTCCTGTTATTAGCCTCACGGTTTTACCTCAAAATGAGTCTATGAAGATATGAGTGCGTTTTAATATATACCCAGCATCTCTCCTATTCTTTATTGATGTAAATTTTTTTTCTAAGAGTGTATCCCTTACGGGATATCATATTAGGGAGCCGTGTGACTTAAACATTATTCTAAGACTACTCTAACTTACGTATGTTTAACTATAGAGTTTTTATCATTAATTTTATGAGTTCTCTCGCAAAATATGCATATTCAGTTTGAGATCATGTTAGTTACTTATATAGCTCAGGAATTTCCATCTCTTTTCGATGTTAGACGATTTATTTTTATAGCCCTCTTACCATTTAACTTGGCCTTAAAGCCTATCAAAAATTGCTTTTTGCACTAGTGATTCTCTTCTCTAGAGATATCACCTGGCGATTACTCCTCTCCCTTTTTGGCCATGAGTCATCACACATTCCTTTGGTAATAGGTGTTTGTCATTGCTTTGGGTTTATCAGGTTGTTCTTGTGGGGTATCCTCGAATCTTTGACGGCAGAAGTTGATTTCAAAGAAGTGAGGTGATGGCTTATGGCTTAGGCCTTGTATCAAGAGTTAAGTTTGAGGGATCTTAGAGCTGATAGATGGAGTCAAGGCTTGTCTTCTTGTTCAGATAGTTAGATATGTTGACTCTAACTTTGCGAGAGATGTTGACAAGAAATGAAATTTTTCAGAGTTCATCTTCACTCTAGGGGAAATCGCAATCAGTTGGAGAGTTTTACTACAATCCATAGTAGTTCTATCCACTACTAAAGTTCAGTATATGGATGTTGCATAAGCAATGAAGAGCTCTAGCTAAAGGGCTTATTTAGAGAAATCACTAGGATTTTCGATAGCATTACTGTCTACTGCGATAGTCAAAGTGCGATCTTTTTTACCAAGGTTTAACACCTTGGAAAACCCAACTGATATATTAACGAACTCCTCGCCGAATTCACTGTTTATTCTTTTTTAAGGTTAATATCTATTTCCCCATGAGTAGATTTGAGTGTCCTTATGGACATTTGAGACAAGAAGATAGCTTTACAAGAGAATACTTTGTTGAGGAGATTTGTTGAATGTGATTTAAATTCTTCATCCTGTTTTTGGTAAAACTATGTATTCAATTAACTCTTTTGTTTTGCTCCATAGCTTTGGAATAGCAACAACAATAGCAACAAAGCCTTTATCTCACTAGGTGGGGTCGACACTAGGTGGGGTCAGCTATATGAATCATCTTTGGAATAGCAAAGGTAGTGAATTTACTTGAAAATAGTGTGCTTGATGAAGTCATTTCTGGAAGTTGAATAGTTAAAGTGATGCTGGACAGGTGAATGACGATGCAATTTAGAGATCAACAATTTTATAAGACAGACTATTCACAAAGTAATACTAAAATATCAGAGAACATTTTTATAATGACTGAGAAATTAATTAAAAATTAATTTCTTTCAAAATTTTAAATAAATTAGATCGACCAATTCAGATTAGAGAGCAATTTGGTTTTCAATAAATCAGAAACGGAAAACAGGATTAAGGATCTGACAATATTTAACGAACAATAATTTAAATTCACTCAATAACGAAAGGTCGCACAGGTGAAACAAGTTCGAGCAAATCACAAGCGAACAGAAAAATTCAGATTATTCGACTTAACCAGGTTTAAGGCTTTGTTCGTACCTGAGTCAGAGAGTCCAGGGACCACTATGTAATTTTCCCAAAAATATGGCTGAGGTGGGTGCAGGCACGCGTGCGGAGTAGATTGACGCCGGCGAAACTGGGCGCGCACCGGCAAAACTGGGGCTCGCTGGAAGGATGCAGGCGAGCGCCGGCGGGTCCCGGTCGCCCGGGGGTGGCGAGCGCGGGCCGGGCTTAG
>JAEMOT010002234.1:39987-137866 GCA_019297695.1 Apostasia ramifera
GCTGCCTTCACCGAACTAAAGAAATATCTAACCTCGGCCCCGATATTAGTGGCGCCAAGGGAGGGAACGGTCCTATCTCTTTATCTAGGAGTGTCCGACACTGCAGTCTCAGCGGTACTCCTAGACAGCGAAAAGGGGGTTCAGCATCCTATCTTTTATACCAGTCACATACTCCTAGACACCGAAAGTCGGTATCCCACTCTGGAAAAGCTCGCCCTGGCCCTTCTGATGACAGCCAGGAAGCTACGACCTTACTTTCAATCCCATACTATTCAGGTCGTCACGGATCAACCGCTCCTAAAGATATTACATACTCCCGAGGTTTCAGGAAGATTACTCAAGTGGTCTATCGAATTGAGAGAGTATGATATCAGGTTTGTTCCGCGAACAGCTATCAAGGCTCAGGCCCTGGCCGACTTCGTTGCTGAGTTTTCCACGACAGAGCCGCCGCCCGCCGAAACCCTGGCAGACCTCTGGTCGCTTCATGTCGACGGTGCGTCGGGATCGCAATCTCAGGGGGCTGGGATCCTCCTAACCAGCCCAATGTGGGCTGTACTTCATCAGGCTGTGACGCTCCGGTTCAAAGCGACCAACAACCAAGCAGAGTATGAAGCCCTCATAGCAGAATTGAACTTCGCGCTTAGCATGGCCGTGAAGCGCATACAGGTGTTCAGTGATTCCCTGCTGGTCGTCAATCAGGTGAACCAGACGTTTGAGACGAAAGACGAAGTTCTGAAGAAATATCTGCAACTGGCCAGGTCTTTAATCTCTCTGTTCGAGAATTTCTCCCTGACGCATATACCCCGTGAAGAGAACCAGGTGGCAGACCGGCTCGCAAAAGAGGGGCTCCCCGACTTACACCGGACTCAGGTGTTCGAAAGGCCTAGTTTCGAATACACCGAAGTCTCTTCTGAGAAGCAACCGCCCTGCTGGATGGACGAGATCCTTAATTACTTGAAGAGTGGGACTCAGCCTGATAACAGACGAGAGGCGCAGAAACTGAAGCTTGCTTGTGCCAAGTACGCCCTCATCGACGGAGAGCTCTATAGGAGATCCTATGCTAAACCCCTCACCAAATGTCTGAGACCAGACGAGGCTTTAAAAGTGATGGAAGCAATACATCGAGGAGAATGTGGAACACATGCACGAGGTAGGAGCCTCGTCATGCGAATCCTACGCCAAGGTTTCTTCTGGCCCAACATCTACAAAGACGCTCAGGTATTTGTAGAGAAGTGTCCTCAGTGCCAGTACTACGCCGACATGCAGAGGCAGCCCGCGGGATATCTCAAACCCATCAACTCATCCTGGCCCTTTGCCATTTGGGGGCTGGATTTCTTGGGGCCGATGCCTACGGCCATGAAGGGTTATAAGTGGATACTAGTTACGGTCGACTATTTCACAAAGTGGATTGAGGCCAAGCCACTTACTCAGCCCACCGCCCAAAACGTCGAAAACTTCTTCTGGGCCAACATCGTCTGCAGGTATGGCATACCCATGATAATCATCACCGATAATGGCACTCCATTTGCCAATCAAAGAATCCATGATTTCTGCGGGGAGCACCAGATCAACCTCAAGTATGCCTCTGTTTGGCACCCTCACACCAACGGCTAGGCGGAAGCTGCCAACAAGAACATCTTGAACATTTTGAAGAAACGCCTAGACGGCGCAAAAGCCCGCTGGCCGGAAGAGTTACCAGGAGCTCTCTGGGCTTACAACACAGCTCCTTCCGAGGTTACCCAGGAGTCACTTTTCTCCCTCTCTTTCGGAATGGACGCTGTCATACCAGTTGAGCTGGAACACCTCTCCCCCAGAATAGAAGCTGCTGCCAGCTTCGAACCCGAGGCTTTGCAAACTTGGATGGACGAAAATGATGATTCACGAAGGGTCGACCTGGACCTCCTGGAACAAAGGAGAGAATTGGCCGCAATAAAACGCCTGGAACACAAACGACGAATAGAGCGGTATTATAACCAGAAGGTTAACCCCAAAGTTTTCAGCAGGGGTAACTTAGTTCTCAAACGGCGACTTCTCGCCGGCAGCAACTTAGGGGTTCCCAAGCTTGAGCCAAATTGGGAAGGCCCTTACATCGTGCGTGAGATTGCTGGGCCGAATGCTTACTACCTTATGACTGCTGAAGGTACTCAGATCCCCAGGAGTTGGAGTGGGGACGACCTGAAGAAGTTTTACGCATAGTCTCTTCCTTCAGTCCATCTTGGTATTCTTCATATTATACAGATTCAACTATGGGATTCGTTTATAAAGAATACAAACGCCAAATCCTGGCTTTACTCCCAATCTGGGTATCTTTATACTTCGGAAGATTTCATATTTCCAACATTCTTACGGCGAACGATCTTTGTATACCGGGAAATATATATGGATCGACCATAGTGTCGCTCAGGTATGACCTCAAAACTCAAAACTCCAAACCATCGTGTCCGAGGTTGCAAACCTCACACACGATGGTACTCACTAATCTCCTCTAATACGGTGATCATCAAGCCTAGCGGTGCCTGGCAGGCGGGGTTTCCTACAAACATCTGGGACCCTTCCATAAGCCCATCTGGCCAGCGGAAGGTCTGAAGGCCTGCTCGTAACCTTAGGGTTGTCCCTGATATCAAATTAAGATACAGGTCCCCCCTAAGCAGGGTGCCTTCGCTTCCCACTAGGATAACTGTCATTCCAAGAGAGTCAGCCCTTGCCTCAAGTACAAACATCGTACAAGATGTTTCAGACGAACAAGTCCTTTTGGCATGGGGTCAGATAAACTCCCTTCAGGCAGAATCTCTACTATTATCATTACTTCTCTCCTGTACAGGTTCACAAAGGAATATCTATAAATTCTACTAAAGGGATCCCCGAGATTAGCCCTTGCCACAAGTACAAACATCGTGCACGATGTGTTAGACTCTCAAAGTCCCTGTGGCATTGGGTCGAGGATACCTTTTGGGCGGGATCCACCCTGGCTATCAGCGCTCCCCCCCTTTTTTCTTTATCTTTATAGACTTCAAAGGTTCCAAATCAAACTTGAAGTTATTCTGTATGGATTTCAAAGCTCAGACCTATTTCGAAGGATTTCAAAATTAAGCTTGGGCTATTCTGCATGGTTCAAAAGCTCTATTTATGGGTTTTTCAAAGCCAGTCAGAACATTTCAAAATCATACTAAGGTACTCATACATCTCACACACAACAAAATAAACAGGTACGCGATAAACTTCTTTTTTATTCATTTTTTTTCGAAAATTACAAAAGGGATTACATCGATTTATAAGGAAATAGATCAACCTTCGCTGACTCCATCCAAGAGGTCAAAAAACTGTTGGATGGTATCGTCGGCCAAGTCAAATCCTTCTTCCTTATAAATTAGATCTGCAGCCATGCAAAGAAAGGGATCCACTTCTCCAAGATCGGCAGCAGTGACCTTGCCTTCTTGGATCAAAGTGGAGGCCAACCCTTCCCAGGCCCGCCTGATCCCATCTAACCGTTCCTTCCTGCAAGGTAAGCTTGTTTTGTAGGCTTCCACCGCCGTGACAGAACTGCTCGCGACTGCAGCCTCCCTGTCTCCATCGGCTTTGCTCAGCTTCTCCCGCAAAGCTTTATTGTCTGCTTTCAGTGCACTCATCGCAGACTTGTACACTCTGAATTCCTCCTGAAGGGCAGCATGTTGAGAAGATTCCGTCGCCAGCTGGACCTTCAAGGTTTCAATCTCCGCTTCCTGACGGTGCAGCTGGTCGGTCTGATCTATCATCTGCTCCTCCACACTCAGAGTCCTGTTCAATGCCAAGGGCAAACGGGCAAGTACCTACAAAAGAGGCAAGATCAGCATCTACGAAAGATAGCCAGAAAGATTAGAGTGAGTCCTTACCGTCGCCACCCTGTTAGACATCTGAGCAAAGAGGTCCGCTGTGGAGGTCCTCTCAACTGCCTCCTCCAACGCCCTGGTTGCCAATCCCCCTGCCAGGATCAGGCCCAGGTCTCCTCGAACAGGATTGAACAGGTTCGAGGATTGCTCGGAGGTGAGGGTCATTCTCCTTTCCGTTTCTGTCGCACTCACGACAAACTTCGACCCCTCGCCTGCGAATTTTTCGGTAAAGTTGAGACAGAATGGGGGCTCCACACTCTTCTCCCACTCTCGCCCTTCATCAGTTTCCCCCTCCTTAGCACTCTTTCCCTTTTTCAGAGGGGGCTCCAGACTGTTCTCTTTGGAAGGGCCCCTTTTCTTGACAGGGGTTTCAAGGGAGACCAGAGCCTGGGAAGGAGCGACCACTACTTCCCTTTCCAGACAAGGCACCTCCACCATTTCTTTTCCTGGGCCACTCTCGGCCGCCTCTCCTTTGCCACCCTTTCCTCCTATGGTAATCCCCGCGGCACCTTTGGGGATTACCTTAGGCCTGGCCAGTGATGCAGGCTCCTTCCCTTTACCTGCCTCTTCTATCACCTCGGCCAGGGTTTTCTTGTCATCTCCAGAGTCATCCGGCGAGGACACCACGTCAATAGATATCCCGCCGCAGACAGGCTCTGGGATTCCCACTCTTTCCTCCTCTTCACCTCCCTCAACGACCTGCTTGCTAAGTTGAGTCGCCGGGGGCTGCCCCTTCCTAGCCCTCCTCATCAGAACTACCCAGAAGAGGAGGCAACCTCCTTGAAAATGGTGTACCCCTGTGACTTAGCAAACAGGGATACATCATTCTTCACCAGCCTGAGGAAGTCCTTCAAAGGCCAGTTCTGCCCTTTCAGAACTTCCAGGTCCCTCTGGACCGACGTCCCTGCCATCCATTGAACGTCGCCAATAAACTTGGTAGGGCAGACCCCAGGCGTCAAGGGGATTCCCAAATCCTCGCCTACAAAAAAATAAAAATCCCTCCAGTCGGAATGAGAACTGCTAGCACCGGAGAACATCGCCTTCCTCGACTACCCCCCATACCCTGGCACTGCCATCCAACTGAACAAGTTCCTGAACAACACCAGGCTCCACACTATCCCCCTAGCTCGCAGAAGCTTCAGAAAAGAGTATATGTAGGCGACGACGTTGGGAGAAAGTTGGGCTGGTACGAGTTGAAAGGAGTTCAAGATTTCTTTGAACTCTGGTTGGGGTGGCAGCATCAAGCCATACTCTACCTGGGCCCTGTACACGCACACCGCCCCTTCAGGGGACCTGTTTGGCCGGAGGTCGGAGGCAGGCGGGATGACCATCAAGCGAGGGTTCCCCCTGAACCCTTTGGTTGTGTTGAGTACCTCATGTTCCACCATGAGGGACTCCTGGTAGCTGTTGTCTTTCTGAAACTGCTCGGCCAGGTCAGCTCACTCAATTTCCCTTCCTCCCATTTGTTCGGTTCTCCCTTTCGAGCGGGTGGAGCAGGTACTCTTTTTCTTCTCTCTCGGAGACTTAGGGTTTTTGGAAGGAAGAAGAAGCTCCCGCTCAGACAGCCGTTTATAGGGGACGAATGCGACCTTTTACCTTCCAACCGTCTGATCTTCTGGATTAGCGTGCGAGCATCATCAGACCACCCGTTCCTTCTGACAATCCCAGGAATTGAAGCGGTGCACGGTTTACGAGGCGTCACTCCTCTCCATCCCGCCATTTTGCCGTCCACGATATTCAGCTATCGTGCACGAGGGTTCGAGGGATGTCTATTCTTTTTCTTGTGTTCGATATTCATATATCGTGCACGAGGGTTCGAGGGATATCTATTCTTTTCCTTGTGTTCGATATTCATATATCGTGCACGAGGGTTCGAGGGATGTCTATTCTTTTCCTTGTGTTCGATATTCATATATCGTGTACGAGGGTTCGAGGGAAGTCTATTCTTTTCCTTGTGTTCGATATTCATATATCGTGCACGAAGGTTCAGAGATAGCTATTCCGCCTTTTACTTAGAATTTTTTCTTTGCTTTTTGGAGTTCTTTATCTTTTACTTATGGATTCATGTATTTCCTTCTAAAACTTCGTGATTCAAAACACGAAGAGGAGGCATACAGAAGAATTCATCCACAAACAGATTCTTGAAAATGAAAAACGCATTTTCATTAAATGATAGAATTTGATACAATTTCTCTCTTTGTCCTCACATGTTCCTCTCATGAGTACAGGAAAAACAAAGAAAGATACAAGGTTTCAGAACTTAAACACCTAGTCTGATGAATTTAGACCTCTTAACCGGGATTCCTCCTCCTTGAGACCAATCTACTACTTTGCTGACCACAGGCAGTAGATATCTCTGGAGACTCCTCAGTTTCCTCACCTCAAGCGATAGTTCCAGCTTCATTAGGGCTATCTACTTGAGAAGTGGATCCTTCAAGTGCCTCAAAGGAAGAATCATCTCCTAGCAGGCTAAGGAGCTGATTGAGGAGGAAGACCCATCACCTCTGACCCAGCTGGCTTCCAGAGAGATCGCGCCGGCCTAGCCACCTGGCTTCCAGAGGAGTCGCAGGACTTTCTCCCGAGTTTCCACGCAAAGAAGGCCAACCTCCCCAACCCGCGTAGGACCTTGGGGAAGGAGTCTCGTCCGGGCGACAACTCCCAGCGTCGAAGAACCTGTCTGGCCCCTTAGGACCACAGAAGGAAAGCACCGCCGGGTCCCTGATATTCTCCTGGTTCAAGGTACCTACGTCAACCAATGTCTGCAGAAGAGCATCAAAGGCAGCCTGATGCTGCGTATGGCGACCCACCGGCGAGGCGCTGACAATTTTCACCGCCCTCTTCACCGCTTCTTCCAGGTCCTCCATACGTCGCCCCCGCCAGCCGGAGCTGTTCTCCACCAAGGCCCGCAGAGAGCGGACATCAGATTTCAGCAACTCCTCCCGGCGACGAACTTCGGAAGCCGCCTCTTTCGCCCCTGACAAGGCCTTCCTGGCCTTAGTCATTTCTTCTCTCAACCTCCTCCTCTCCTCCCTCAAAGCCTCCCTGTCGTCGTCCAAATTCTTTATCCTTTTTTGGAGGTCTTTAACATGGGCAGAGTGGGCCTGGTTCACACCCGCCAGACTGCGATGGAACTCTCCTCTCGCAATCTCACTTTTGTTAGCCCACTCCGCGTTAACCTTGGCTAAAGAAGCCAACCTACTTTCCAGCTGGTGTAGCCCCTCTAACTCCTCCTCCTGATTACTCAGAGAACACTTTGTAACTTGGGACAAAGCATCCTCCAAGTCCCTTATTTTCTGAAGGTAGTTGGATTCTGCTACCTCCTTACCCTTCAGGGACTTTACCACCTTCAGAACCTCAGAGGTGTTCCCAAAGATCCTCTCCTCTACCCGCCTAATCTCACTTAAGCGGTCTCCCAGCGTGCCCCAGGCCCCTCCAGTACCAAATATAACACTGGGAGCAGCTGGGAGAATCTCCCCCTTCTCCTTCGCCGCCTCCTCCATCCTGTCTCCTGGCCCTTCAATGCCAAGAATACCTGCGGAGGCGGTGAGGAGGGGTCCTTTTTTCCTCCCCTGGGCCACTCCCTTCATCCTGGAACCTTCCTCCTCTCCACCCTTCTTGTCCTTCTCTTCCTTCCCCTCACCACTTCGGAGGTCTAACGGAGGGAGGGAAAGGAGGAAGGGTTTTCTTTTCTTCTCAGGGGCCGGAATTAGCGTACCCAGGGCGGGCCTGCGAATCACCGGGGGCCCTCCTCCAAGTTTTCAACAGAAGGAACTCCAAATCTGGGCAAAAGCCGCCCAAGCTCTTCATCCTTTACCAGAACCTTCCCAGGCGCCAGCTTCTCCCCGGCGGCCGTCTCCCCCACCAGAACCACCTCCTGCAAACCTTTCGCCTTCAGAGGTGGCTTGACTGGAGAATCAGAGACTGCCACTACTTCTGCGGCTTCAGTACCCGCCGGACCCTGAAGAAGTTGCAACGTCTGCGCTAGGGCAACAACAACCCTAGCCGTAGGAGCTTCTGCCTCCAGAGATACACCTGCCTCCGGCATCTTCTTCTCCGGAGGACCATCTACCCGAGGTGCTCCGGCTCTTTTCTTAGAGAAGCCGGACGCGATCTGCCATTTCCTCTCCGCCATCTCTGTGAGAAGCTCTCACACTATTGCAGAACTCAACAGACAAAGGAAGGATAGAATGCGAAGCGGCAGACTCCGCCCCCATCTTATCCTTGCAGACCTCGGGCAGCGCGTCCACCTTCGCGACGGTTCGCATTGCAGGACCCATATTAATATTCGCGCCCTGACAATGCGGGGGCTAATGTTAACACGTGGTTCCTGCGCTGCATCCTGGCCGGACGCGTGGCGCCTGACAGGCCTGTACTTGATTGGTTGATTTACTGACTCAGCTTCAGGTCTTGCAGGACTCTTGATCCAGGTCAAACATCGGACACGAAGGTTCAACCAACCATCGCCCACGACGATCCAGGATTAAACTTCGTAACCTCGGGCACGAGGGTACGAGGTAACACCTGTCACAATCAACTTCACCTAACCCCGCTGCTCTCCGTACGGGCACTCTTCCCAAGAGGGGGTACCAGTATTTAAAGCTATCGTCCTTCTCGTACAGCTGCGGACTTCTTCAGTGACAGACAAGCGGCGCTCAGAGCCAAACCATCACCCTGCCTACGGAAAACTAGGGTGGAGCTACGCACGCCAAACGGCTATAAAAACCACTGAACAGTCCCAGCCAAAGGAGGTCACTGGTTTTCATCCACCAACACCGGCCTTCTCCAAGACTAAAGAAGGAGGAGGACTGGCCCCAAGAAGAGCAGAGCTCACCCACCACCTCTTGTAAAACAGGAGCTTGAGAGGAAGAAAGGCTCTCTTTCTCCTGTTCTCTCTCTCTTCCTCTTGTAAGCTTTTTTTATTAGCCTTCATGGCCACCTCCATCCATTAGTGAAACCTCTTCGCTGATCGACCGGTGGACGTAGGGAATTTTCTCCCTGAACCACCTTAAATCTCTGTGTGTTTCTCTGAATGCTCTGAACTGGTTCTCTCCTTTCATTAACAGGCTCACCCCCTCATTGCGCGCCGCCGTCTCCCGGGACTCTCTTTCTTTTGGTGTTTCCTGAGACCCCCACATCCTACGTTAACAATAATGCAAAAATAAAAATAAATGTCTAAATAAAATGCTCTAACCTAAATCATGCTCTGATACCATGTTGATACAGAAAGAAAAAATATAAATGATAGTTTAGAGTTTAATCAGCAAGATTATTTAGCAAATTATTTTAATCAAATTATATAATGGATAAGATTTCTAAATCCCGTAAATTTAAAATATTTTAAAATTAAAAGTAAACTTAATCGTTTAATAAATAAGAATTTATCAAATTAGATTAAGGCGTCAAATTAATTTCAACAAATTAGATTTGAGATCCAGAAATTATGGTCAGATATCTGGCAATTAATATCTAACAGTAATTTTCACATGAATAACTTGTATGGTCACATAGTTAGAGCTATACAGGATAATCAAGTAGAGCAAATAATTTTATTGAGAACAAATAATTTTATTGAGAAGAAATAATTAGTGATTTGTTGGATTCAATAAGAGATTATACCGATAAGGGTAGTAAAAGTTCGGCTAGAGTCGAAGAGTTTGAACGCAATGTTGTCACCATGGGAAGTACTTGTTCAAGTCCATTGAGCGACATGGGGCGGGGCCAACGAGTTGTAGATGGAGCCGAGGAGCGATTGACAGAACTGGTTGGCGGAGGATGAAGGCAAGCTGCTGATGGTGCGTGCTAGCCACACACTGTGCTTGCGCAGTTAAGCTCTACGTTGCTCGCATGGTGCGAGTGAGTCGCACACAGCGTTGCGCGTGAAGGTGGTACGCACTTCTTGCTCTGCAAAGGTCACGCGTGCGGGCCGCCCGCTAAGTGCTGGCGTAGGAAGCTACACAAAGGGGGAAGGGGATCGTCGTATGTTGGTGTGCATTTGAAGTGCTTGAGGAGAGCAAAAGTCAGAGGCGCTCAGAGACGATTTGGTGAGAGAAAAAGATGATTTTTTTTTAAGTGGATAACTAAGTTATTTGAGAATTTTTACCAAAGGCTGATCCTACCCTTTTTTCATTAAAATATCAACCCCTTAATTCGAATCTGAGCTCTGAAAAAACTTAAGTATAATTTTATTCAATAATAAGCTATCTTATTGTAATGTAAGGCGACTTCTTTATCTAGAGGTCTCGTGAAAAAATTTGAAAATACAATATTTTATGCAGGAAATAAAATATTAAATAAATAAAGGTAAATATGAAATTAATTCTATTATAATAAAAAAAATAAGCTGCAAATATGACGAGTCTTTAAATCTCCCAAATATGCTCTGAATTAAATTAAATCAGATTAAATCTAAATGAAGCTAATATGAAAATCTCCAATAGCTTTAATTAATTTAAATTTGAATTTTGATTTAGCATATGATGTCATCTTGGTCGTCGAATTGAATGTTGATTCATGTCCCCATGAGGTGGCCTTATAATTATTTTATAAAATTTATTTTTAAATCTGATTAAAATTTTTTATCACACAATATATCAAATTCATTTTTCACTTTATTTTTCCTGCTTGAATTCTATTAATATCACAATTCATTTCACCGTTATTTTGTATAATTGATCATAGGTATTTAAACCGCTCGCTCTTCCTGATAACTTGAGTATCAATTGTCATCTTCTTACTATAAGTGCTTCTATCTTAACTAAATTTACACTCTATATATTCGATTTTTGATCTGTTAAAATAAAAATTTTATAAATTCTATTATATATCTCCATAACTTGAGTTTTGCTGCATTATTTTTAGTTTTATCAATAAAGAGAATATTATCTATCAAAAATATACGCCAAAATATTTTTTATTGAATGCCTCCAGTCAAAACCTCTATAATCAATACAATAAAGTATGGACTTAAAGCTGAACTTTGGTGTAGTCCAACTGAAATAGGAAAATCTTTAGTCAAGTTCTCTTGTGTTTGAACACATGTAACAGACTCTTTATACATGCCTTGAATAACTTGAATGTAAATAGTGCAAATCTCTTTTGCTTTTTTAAAAATTCTCCAGAGCACTTCTCTTGGGATTTTATCATAGATTTTTTTAAATTAATGAAAATTAAATGCAGATCTTCTTTTTTCTCTTTAAATATTTTTATTAAACCTTTCAATAAATAGATAGTTTTTATACTGCTTGGTATAAAATTAAATTGATTTTATGAGAAATATTTTTCTTGTGTTGCAATCTACTGTCTTGCAAGTCTTATTGAGATGAACTAGTTATTGTGCAAAACTGACCAGTCTGACCCTTTTAAATGTTCACATTCTATAATTCCTTTTGTATGATGTAAACTTAATTCATAGGTTGTCGTATAAGTGCTATTGTTGAACGACAACCCATTCAGCGCAGGTGAAAGTTCTTTCTCTAACGGATCATGACACGATGGCTGGCATACCAGAGGCCATGGAGGCTGCCCGGAAATTTGGCATGTTAATTGTTCCAGGAGTAGAAATAAGTTCGATATGTTTTCCAGGGTAAACTTTTATTGCCTAAATCTGAATTCTCAAAGGATCCATTTTGAATTTGTATTTGAGTGCAAGGAATTGATATATCGTAAGATTACATTTTCTGTTTTATGCTATGTTCATTGGGAAGTTTACTGTGTATAACTTGTCTAATTTGAAATTATTCACATGAATGGAAAGGGCTGAAAATGAGGAACCTGTCCATATTCTTGCTTACTATGGTAGCTGTGGACCTTCAGCGCATGAAGAATTGAATGAGTTATTGACTCATATTAGAGATGGCCGTTTCATCCGGGCAAAGAAAATGTTACTAAAGTTAAATAATTTGAAAATCCCTCTTAAGTGGGAGCAAGTTTTTAAGGTAGCAGGGGAAGGTGTAGCGCCTGGAAGATTGCACGTGGCAAAAGCAATGGTTCAAGCTGGTTATGTAGAGAGTTTGAAGCAAGCTTTTTCCAAGTACTTGTATGATGGTGGACCTGCTTATGCCATGTAAGATTTTTGCTTTTGTTAATTAACCGTTGAAGAAGCTAACTGGAATATGCTACTGATTTAAAAAGAAATCATGTAGGGGAAACGAGCCTTCTGCTGCAGCTGCGGTACAGTTGATTTGTAAAACTGGAGGTGTAGCAGCTCTAGCTCACCCTTGGGCGTTAAAGAATCCCGCTGCTGTAATCAGGAGTTTGAAGTCCGCTGGACTACATGCAATGGAGGTTTACAGAGCTGATGGGAAGGTGGTTGGTATGAACTTGAAATTTCATTTGATGCAAATATCCCTCCTTTTTGTTATACTGGACGAGATTTGTAAGTTTGAATATGCTACTTATTGTTTTAAAAGTTATGGTTTTGATTTCTGAAAACAGGATTTGGTGAGTTTGCTGATTCTCATGATCTTATCAAGCTTGGAGGATCAGACTTTCATGGCAGAGGTGGGAATGATGAATCTGAATTGGGGAGTGTTGATCTTCCTCTTATTTCAATCTGCAAGTTTCTGAAGTTGGCGCGGCCTATTTGGTGCGATACCGCAAGAAGCATTCTACAGAGATTCTCAGAGGAACCATCCAGTGCAAATTTGGAGAAAATTACTATGTTTGGAAAGCCAATAAACCTCAGGAAGTGTGCTTCAATTAAGTGTAGCAAGGATATCGTTGATCTTTGCCTATCATCATGGCTCACCATTGAAGAGAGGCAGGCAGTCCAATTTGAGGAAATCAGGCGAAAACTTTCAGATGTTGGCGTTAGTTTAACCTAACTGCTGTTGCCCGCAAATTTCTTTTTTATCGTGATTACCTTTGATTTATGATCTTCCATCAGAACATCATACTGCTGTTGATATAAACAATCAGAACAAGGCCAACTCGGTACATTATGTGCACAAGAAATCGAAGTTATGAGTGGTCTATCCTTTGTTAGCACATCAACATCCCTTATTGTAATGAAATCATGCAGGATTTTAAAGATAATGCAATGTAAATTGCTAATGGATCTGATTGTAGCAGCTTAATGAAACTACTTGGTTAGCCAGCAGTGACGATAAGTTTCAGATACGCCTGATGGGGGGTATCATTCTGCTAGTATTTGCACAAGAAGTTGGTCACTTCTCTCAGAGATGAAATGAGTCGGGAGTTGTTTGTTTCCTGCTTGAAAATGAATGGATAAAGGGGCACTCACGGTTGTTGAATCTAGGCCTTGACACGAATCTGGTGGCGGCCACCCACAACTTCCTTCCAAGACCTACCTTTCGTCGCTATCCACCTTGCTGACTTGCTCCATCTTCCATCTTCTCCTGCATATCTCTCCTTTGCCTTCGCTTATGTTGATAGTGCTGTGGTTGCTGTGAGTCAAGTGTTGAAAACAATCTCATCAAAAAATCTTGAAGATTTTCAGGAACTAGAAAACAATCTCAAAGATTTTTGACATGTCGACCACCGTAAAATAGAAGAATAAGGCATAAACACTCTTCTACAACTAGACTTTATACTAAGTTGAAGATTTACACAGTACAAGATTTATGTGGCACAATTAAAACTTCATTGTTGTTACAAGTCAGATAACTATGACAACTTCAACTCACTGTAGAGTGCAAAGGTTTTTACCCAAGACTCTTTATCTAGGTGGAAACAAAGAAATTTCCTTTATTCTTCCACTTCTTCAACTTTAGGCCTCTAAAGATTAGACTACTTGTTCAAATCATCACCTTTGGACTTCCCTTCGATGATGGATTCCCAGATACTCTCAATGGATCTTTGGTTTCACTCCACCAATGCCACACTCCTTTAGTATTACTACTTTAGCATCACTATGATATTGTCCTTCTCTACCCTAATGTATGTTGAGGGAAGAGCCACAGTTTCTTAGGTATATTATCGCGAATGTCTTGTATGTTGCTATTTCAATGTAGGCACTGCTCCACAATTTTTAGGTAGTGGGATAACATGGTCACTCCGCCTTAACCATTTGAATCTCTGACTCTTCTGGAACATCAATTCAATTCTTCAAAGAAATCTCTTCTTGAAGAATTGATGAACAAATAGCTCCGTAGATTCAAGATATCTTCTTGAAGGATTTTGATATCTCAGTGTACTTCCCCATGATAGTTAGGTAGTGGGATGACATGGTCATTTCCCCTTAATCATTTGAGATTCTCTTGATTCTTTTAGTGCACCCATTTAATCTCTGAGTCTCTTCTTGAAGATGGACAAATAAGTAGCTCCATAAGTTCAGAGATGTCTTCTTGAAGGATTGATGCCATCCTTGTGGTTTGGTGCATTTGTAGCTTTCCTCCAACAACTATCATTATCCTTATTTGTGGTATTCATTAATTGACATTGCAAACCTCGTTTGAGATTTCCCTTTGTTGAGGACTTCTGGTGTTCGACAAAAATTTCAATATGGCGATTGATTAAAGAGACATACTGATGCAAATATACATATAAATTTGGACAAAGGTCATTAAAGAAATTTTTATATAGCCATCAATTTGGCTATTATGAAAAACTAACATACTCAAGTCAATTATACATATAGATATTTTTAAATAACATATTTTCTATTTTTTAATTGACACTATTTCGAGCAAGCTCGATCTAATGTTATGTTGCCTTAAAATTAGATTGTTAAATATCTTGAGTCATAAAAATGGCTTATTAATCGGCTCGCTTAGATTGAGTTAAGTTTGATTTGATCTAAAATTTGATTCAAATTTTTTTTTTTTTTGGATCTTTGAGCAAGTCATCAGCCTTAGGTTATTGATGGTCATAATTTTGTAGTTCTGCCTTGTGGAGGATCACTGCATTAATTGTTCTTTCTTTTTCAAGTGCTTGTGCAAATCTTGAATTGCTCCAGTTTGTTCTTTTTTTTTTTGATAGAATGAATTACTCCAGTTTGGTGGAGAGGGGGGGGGCAACTCCATGGCATTGCTATTTGAGTTTGCTTCCATACGTGTTACTCAGAGGAATAAATGATGCCATGCCATTCTTGGGAGTGCTATGATTGACATGTGCTCAAGGTGCTCCAGCATGTACGAAGCTTGGTTCAGGATTTTCTATAATGGCTTGCTTGAAGAAGCCTGGGGTGCAGAAAGCCTTGTAAATGATTTGGTGGCAATTTCTTCACCTTTGTGACTGCTTTTGATGCTTGCAGTAAGTAGCCTCGTAGCAATGGGAGCAGGTAAGAAGATACATGCCCAGATGCTAAAATTGTCTGCTTGAATTTGACGGCGTATATAGTCAATTGGTTGTTGAAACAGCACTTAAAAACATGTGGTATTCTATTCTGTGAACTTGATTTATGCACGAAGAGTCATTGATGAGACGAAAACAGCACTCTCATGGCCATCGTAGTCTTTGAAGAAATGATGAGACTGGGTTTTGTGCTGAATGATATGACATTTGTTTCTGTATAGAGTGCTTATTGTAGCCATAGTAGTTTGGTTGAACAAGTGATGCATTACTATAACTTGACGGACGTGTATATATGGTATTGCTCCTAGAGGTCATCATTGTTCTTTTGTGTTGTTGATATGTTAGGATGGGCTGGGAAGCTTGCGGAATCTGAATTAGTGTTTTGGGAGGAAATAAATGATTCGGAAATAGGATCATATCAGAAGATTGAAAGAAAGAAATGGTGCTGCTATCTGAAACTCTGAAGTGCATTGCTGGGAGATGAAAGCTGCATGGAAATATGGATTTAGTTGGGAAATGAAAAGATAAAGAGAAAAGCATCAAACTTGAGATGCTTTTGTTGCATTGTCTAATGGTTATACTGGCTTTGTAGAATTGTGGCGCTGTACATGTTCTTAGAGAAGAGGGGAAGAGGGGAAGAGGGGAAGAGGCAAAGGCTTTTCCCCATATCCGGGATATAAGCTTTGTGTTTTTTTCTTTTCTTTGAAGTTGTTTTCTTTTCATCAGCATTATGCCAGAGCATTAGCAATGCAGTTTTCTAAGTGTAATGCTCTCTTATGGAAAACCCTGAACCCTTTATCCATGAGTCCCCATTGAAGTTGGTTATTACTTATTAGTTCACAGCGTGGGGAAGGCCACAAACCTGGAAATCGCCTGAGCGGGAAAATCACAGGTCTTGGACTTCAGCAACTTAAGAATTTCCACTAGAGGGGTCGAGTTACAGGATGAAGGTTGTACATTAAAATGTTCTTAAAAAGAAGATCCCCTCTTTACAACAAATGAGAGGAGTTTTATAGTCACTGAAATTGTGGTTAGCTGTCATGTCAAAGATATAGCTCTCATTTTCGAATATGGCTGGGGAACGGCTGTAAGGTTCACTTTGAGTGTCAAACAGACCTGTTTGTACAAACAATACGGTCTGGCCTATGGTCTGATCATACCTCTTTAAAACAACATAGAGACAGTTAACTTTTACTAATGCTAACCTCAAGCAGTTTAAGTTGGGGGTTCGACTTGCGGCCGTCACGTGCGGCATGCGAATGCCGCTCATCTGGCCACTTGCATACTCCACATGGCGTTTTATGCGTACACTTTAGATGTGCCAGCGTGAACCTAGGTATAACAATAAAAGCATAATAATAGTATAGTTTGGACTTTAGAGTGATTCATTGGTTCCTATAAATAAGCTGGGAATTGATGTAATATTTGCCTCAGTTAAAATACTGTACATTATTTTAGCTGCAATAAATAAGATGGACCTTCAAATCTTCTTTGGTTTTAAAAAATTAAGGCCCTATTTATTTATTTGATTAATTTTAATCAAACATTTCATATCATTTATAAAATTTAATATTAAAAAATAACTAATTTCGTATCAATACATAATTTTTTTTAAAAAAAATAATTTTATTTCATATCTTATACTCAAATCAAAATAATAATTAATTTTATTTTACATTATTTATAATTTTAATAAAAAATATTTTTATTTAAATTTATTAAAATGAAATTTTACAAACAAATATGAATTTATTTGCGGAAGAGGAGCAGTGCTCGATTGGTTAACACGTGGCACGCAACTTCCTGGCGTTAGGCGTTAGGCGTTCAGCTGTTTAAAAAGGAAAGCTGGTCGGCCTGATCTGATAGCGACCCGAAAACTGCTTTCAACCGAAGAACGCGGAGGAGGACGAAGAACGCATAATTTTTACCTACCTCACACCTGTGGGCGGCAAAAAAAAAAAACCAATAGATCCGTTAACTGCTTATCGATCGTTCGATTGGTCCGCGGCTACACCCTGTTCCACTGCCACTGCTTCCTGGGCCGGACAATTCCAATTCGCTTTCACGTGCGAGGCGCCACGTTTCCCTCTTTGTGAAAACCTCCTGCAGCATGAATTGAATTCTGGCCTGTTCCGCGTCTTTTGATGCATGTGGCGTCGTCTCATTAATTATTCATCATATCATCATATAATTATAAAACAAACATCATCATTCTTTTTAAAGTTTAATCTCCTGATCTTCCCCTTTGATGGAACTCCCCAACAAACATATATATATATATATATATCAGTTCACAGTACTTCATGTTTTTTTTTTTTTTTTTTTTTTTTTTTCTTCTTTTCTTCAGTAGTTTATCTTGTTCACACTTGATAATAAGGTATTAACACCTGCATTCAACGTTGAATTTCAACTGTATATGTGGCATCTATAGGTTTAATTTTCACTCTATTTACCATCATGTATGGTGTGTTATTCATCTGTTATAATATTTGATCATACTTTGCTTTTGCAGATCTCTAATCTCGGCAACGATATTTGATCATCCACAACTTCCTGTGATATCAGCCATGATGTTTGGTCATCCACAACTAACTTTCAGTAATATCGGTCATAAGGTTTATTTATCCATAGTTGTCGCTACCCCACAGCCCGATGGAGACTGCTACGTCAGCACTATTTCTACTAAGTGCAGATTCCTGCTAGTCACACAGACTAAGGACCCGCATGCCCTTGCCACTATCAACGATCTTCTTGGAGCTAGCAATTGTGGGGTCAACAGTATGGAGCCGAAGGTTATAATATTCCGGCCTGAAATTCTGCTGAATTCCACTACAACTTATCTATTATAAATACCTCTTGGCAAAGCTGCAGAGGCAAGGAATCATCAGAGGACAATCAGACTCACAACCAGACTTGTGATCATTGAGGATGATCGAGCTTACCATTGTCACAGGCACAACTTCTATTATTTCTTCTTTCTTCTTTCCTCTTATATTGGTCCTTTGACCAAACCTTTTTGAGTATTTGTTGACGTAGGATGTGGGGGGTCCCAGGAAACACAAAAAAAAAGAGAGTTTCGGAAGACGGCGGCGCACAAGGGGGTGAGCCTGTTAATGAAAGCTCAAGAAGAGAATCAGTTAAGGGCATCCAGAGGAACACACAGAGATTTAAGGTGGTTCAGGGAGGAAATCCCCTACGTCCACCGATCGATCAGCGAAGAAGGTTTCACTAATGGAGAAAAAGTGACCCTGAAGGCTTGTACAGTGTTGTTTGGAAGAAAAGAAGAAGAAGAAGGAAGAGAGCTCATCAGTTGGGGCTCTTTTACAAATGAGAGTCTGAATCCCTGTTGGGGACTGTTTCAGGGGTATTTGTAGCCGTTGGAGTGTGCGTGGCTTCACCCTGGTTTTTCGGAGAAAAGGTGATGGACAGGCTCTGGGTCCGCGCCGTTTGTCTGCCACCGGAGAAGCCTGCAAGTGCCCAAAAGGACGATATCTTTTAATATTGGTACTTTTTCTGGGGATACGTGATGGCTGGAGCATGCGGATCCTTAATTTGTGGGTCTTGGGGATAGGCGCCCTGTACGGGGAACAATGCGGTAGGTGGAGCTGACTATGACAGGCAGTGCTCCGTAACCTCGTGCCCGAGGTTATCAGGGTTGTCCTGAGATGTCGGGGACGAGGTTAGGTTGAATCCTCACGGCCGAGGTTCGACCTGGTTAAAAGTCCTGCAAAGTCAAAGAGATGAGTCAGCAAATCAATCAATCAAATGGAGGGCAGCCAGGCGCCACGTGTACGGTCAGGATGCAGCGCGGGAATCACGTGTTAACATCAGCCCCCAGCATTGTCAGGGCGCGAATATTAATATGGGTCCTGGAATGCGAACCGTTGCGAGAGTGGACGCGCTGCCCAAGGCCTGCAAGGATAAGATGGGGGCGACGCCCGCCGGTCCGTATCCTAGTACTTTCACTCTGAAGCTTCCCCTGTAAGAGAGAAAAATTTGTTAGAGAGATGGAGGAGGAAAGGGAATGGACCGCCCTGATGAGTATCTCAAAGAAGAAGAGAGCAGGCGGAGCTCCGGGTGAGGCTCCCCCTCTGGAAAAGAAGAGGCCAGAGATGCTGCCTGAAGAGATGCCGCGGAAGGAGGCGTCGACATGCGCTGGGGCGACTCCTAGTGAAAAAGAGGGAGCCCCGGCAGTCAAGGTTGCCGGCGTTCTGGCGCGAGCACTGGAGTCCGTACAGGAGCCGGTAAGCACGGAGGCTACTGAAGTGGTGGTTGTTTCTGACTCTCCCGTCAGACTGCCCCAAAAAGCCAGGGAGCTGAAGGAGGTGACCCTGGTGGGTGAGACGGCCACGGGAGAGAAATTAGCGCCTGGGAAGGCCTTTCTCAAGGATGAAGAGGTTGAGCGACTCCTTCCCAGGTTTGGGGTTTGTGAAGGGGGTGTGAAGAAATCTCCCTTGCTGGTTTGTGGTTCTTCTTTCCTTGGTGCCCCAGCCCCCGCTTCTGAGAAGAAAAGGAAGCCTCTCCTCCTTTCTCTCCCTCCATTGAGCCCTCGAAGTGATGAGGAGAAGGAAGAGAAGGATAAGAAGGGTGAGAAGGAGGAAGGCACCAAGATGGAGGAAGTGATTAAGGGGAAGAGGGGAGAATCCCTTCTTACTGCCTCTGGCATTGAAGGGTCAGGAGGCGAAGCGGAGGAGGTGGTAAAAAAGAAGGGAAAGATCCTCCCAGTTGCCTCCAGCATCATCTCCGGTACTGGCGAGGCCTGGAGTGTGCTAGGGGACAGATTATGTGAGATAAGGAGGGAGGAGGAGAAGATCTTGGGGAACACCTCTGAGGTCCTGGAGGTGGTGAAATCTCTGAAGGGTAAGGAAGAAGTAGAGTCCTGCTACCTTCAGAAGATAAGAGATTTGGAGGGCGCTTTGTCTCAAGTTACAAAGTGTTCTCTGAGTGATCGGAAGGAGGAACTAGGAAAGCTGCACAAATTGGAAGATAGGTTGGCTTCCATGGCCGTGATAAACGCAGAGTGGGCTAGTAAGATGGGGGCGGCGCACGCCGGTCCGTATTCTTACAGCCTCACTCTGAAATTTCCCTTGTAAGAGAAAATTTGTTAGAGAGATGGAGGAGGAAGGGGAATGGACCGCCCTGATGAGTTTTTCAAAGAAGAAGAGAGCAGGCGGAGCTCCGGCTGAGGCTCCTTCTCTGGAAAAGAAGAGGCCAGAGGTGCTGCCTGAAGAGATGTTGCGAAAGGAGGCGTCGACATGCGCTGGGGTGGCTCCTGGTGAGAAAGAGGGAGCCCCGGCAGGCAACGTTGCCGGCGTCCTGGCGCGAGCACTAGAATCCGTGCAGGAGCCGGTAAGCATGGAGGCTGCTGAAGTGGTGGTTGTTTCTGATTCTCCCGTCAAACTGCCCCAAAAAGCCAGGGAGCTGAAGGAGGTGACCCTGGTGGGTAATACGGCCACGGGAGAGAGTTTAGCGCCTGGGAAGATCTTTCTCAAGGATGAAGAACTTGAGCGACTCCTTCCTAGGTTTAGGGTTGATGAAGGGGGTGTGAAGAAATCTCTTCTGCTGGCTCACAACCCTCCCTCCCTTGATGCCCCAATCCCCTCTTCTGAGAAGACAAGGAAGCCTCTTCTCCTTGCTCTCCCTCCGTTGAACATCGTAGTCTATCAGATGTGAATCAGGCCCACTCTGCCCATGTCAAAGACCTCCAAAAAAGAATAAGGGAGTTGGACGATGAAAGGGAGGCTTTGAGAGAGGAAAGAAGGAGGCTAGGGAGGCTTCGTCAGGGGCGAAGGAGGCTATCTTCGAAGCTCGTCGCCGGGAGGAGTTGCTGAAGTCTGAGGTCCACTCTTTGCAGGCCTTGGTGGAAAACAGCTCTGGATGGCGGGGACGACGTATGGAGGACCTGGAAAAAGCGGTGAGGAGGGCGGTGAAGATCGTCAGCGCCTCACCGGTGGGCCACCACGTGAAGAGTCAGGTTGCTTTTGATGTTCTCAAAAAGGAGGGTTCCTTTGGTCAGGAGATCAGGGTTACCACTCCAGGTGTCTAAGTTCTGAAGCCTTGTATTTTTCTTTATTTTTCTCTGTACTCATGAGAGGAACATGTGAGGATAAAGAAAAATAAATTATAATAAGTTTCATCATGAATGAAAATGTATCTTTCTTTTAAAAAACTTGTCATGAATTCTTATTTTGTATGTCTCTTCTTTCGTGTTTGAAGTAGGTACCACGAAGTTTACGAAAAGAGAACCTGAATTTGTAAGTGATTTAATTCAACAAATGAACTAAGAAGATTTTCTAAGTAAAAAGATAAGATAGCTATCCTCGTGCACGATATGAAAATGTCGGGCATAAGGAAAAGGATGACCATCAGTTGAACCCTCGTGCATGATATTAAAATATCGTGGACGATATATGACAGGAAGGGGAGAAGTGACGCTTGGGAAATCGTGCGTCACTTCGATTCCCGTGCGCCGCTTCGATTCCTGGGATTGTCAGAGGGTACGAGCGGTTTGATGGCGCCTGCGCACTGATCAAGGAGATCAGATCGTTAGAAGGTGAAAGGGTACAACTGTTTTCCTTCAAAGAAAGAGAACTTGCTTGAAGAGCAGCTGACGCGCCCTTTCACCCCCAAACCCTAAGAGAGAGAAAAAGAGAGACCTTCATTCCTCCCTTAGTGAATCTTAACCATGGGAGGAGGAGAGATCGAGTGGGCAGAGCTGGCCGCCCAGTTCCACAAGGATTCCAGCTATCAGGAATCTCTCTTGATGGAGCACGAGGTGCTCAACACCACCAGAGGTTTCAGAGAAAATCTCAACCTGACGATTATCCCCCCTTCTGCTGACCTTCGACCGAACCGCCCCCCCAGGGGGCCGTCTGCTTTTACCGTGCTCAAGTAGAGTACGGCCTGCTGTTGCCACCGCAGCCGGAGGTAAGGGAGATTCTGAACTCCTTCCAGCTCGTCCCTGCACAACTTTCTCCCAACGCCATTGCCTATGTGTACTCCATTCTGAAGCTGTTACAAGCTCAAGGGATACCATGGACTCTGACGTTGTTCAGGAGTCTGTTCAGTTGGATGATGGTACCAGGGTACGGGGGGTGTCTGGCTTTACGGTCGAAGACGAGGAAGGCCATATTTTCAGGAGCGAGTAGCTCCCATTCTGACTGGAGGGATTACTATTTCTTTGTCGGAGGTGACTTGGGAATCCCTCTGACGCCCGGGGTGTGCCCCCCTGAGTTCTCTGGGGATGTGAAGTGGGTGGCAGGGCAAGAAACCCTGAGGAATTTGGAGAAGTTGAAGGGGCAGAGCTGGCCCTTGAAGGTCTAAGGCATGTAAAGAATGATGTCTCTTTACATGCCAAGGCACTGGGGTACAATGTCTTGAAAGAAGTCACTCTCCCTTCTGATGTAGTTACGATGAAGAAGGCCAGGAGGGGGCACCCCGTTACCCAACTTAGCAAAAAGGTTGTTGCGGAAGGGGAAGGAGAAGAAATAAGGGTTCCAGAGCCGGTCTGCGGCGGAGCCGTCGTCGATGTGGTGTCCTCTCCTGAGGACACTGCAGACGACAAGAAAACATTGGCTGAGCTGGGTTATACAGGGAAAGGTAAGGAACCCATGCCAGCCGCCAAACCCCAGGCAATCCCCAAAGGCAGTACAAGGGTTGTCCTAGGGGAGAAGAAGGAAGGGAATAAAGCCGACGGAGGCCAGGAAAAGGAGAAGGTGGGGGGACCTTTCCTGGAACTGGTCCCCATGGAGGTCCATGGAGAAAAGAGGGATTCCCCTGAGAACACAGAATCCGAGCCCCCACAAAAGAAGGCGAGGAGTGCAGAGGGGAGAGGGGTGGGGTTTTGCTGCCGGGAAAGAGCATGACTGACAGCGAAGTGTAGAGCCCCCTTATAGCACCAATTTTAGTGGAGTCTTCGGGGATATAGGTGTGAAGTTGGCGGTGAGGACGACAGGGGTTGATCGAAGGATGACCGTCCTCACCGTGTCATCCGAGAACAAGGGTCAAGTCTTCCGGGGAGAAGTAGGCCTGGCCCTAGGGAGCGGTCTGGTGGCTAACGATATGGAGGAGAAAATGGAAGCAACCTCCACTCTAGATCTATATTCAGGAATGGCTAACAGGGTGGCCACGGTAAGGATTCCTTTTCAGGCCTTCTCATCCATTTTAATCCTGTGGGCTGACTTGTTTTGTGCTTGTAGGTTTTTGCCCGCTTGCCGTTAGCTCTGAACAGGGCTCTGAGGACCGAGGAACAGGTGATGGAGCAGGGGTCTCAGCTTCATCAGAAAGATGGAGAGATAAAGGCCCTGAGGACCGAGCTTGGGGTGAGGTCTTCAGAGCTTGACGCCGTTGAGGGGGAAAAGGCCAAGCTGCTCGCGGAGAGGAATAAGCTACAAGAGGAGAAGGCCAAGCTGCAGGGGGAACTTGCAGCCTATCAGTCTGCCTTGGTCGCCGCGAAGGCTGACAATAAAGTCCTGCAGGGGAAGCTCGTTGAAGTCACTGAACAGCAGGAAGCCCTCATTGCCGAGAAGTCCATAGCTGCCATGGAAGCTTACAAGACTAGTCTTCCCTGCAGGAAGCTAAGGTTAGCAAGGATCAGGCGTTCATGGGAGGGATTGGCTTCCACCTTAATTCAAGGGGGGAAGGTCACTGCCACCGAACTTGAAGAAGTGGATCCTTTCCCTTGCATGGCCGCTGATCCTACTTAGAAGGAAGAGAGTTTTGACCTGTCTGATGAACTTATCCATCGAGTATTTAGGCTCTTGGATAGGGCTGACAGAGGGTAGCCCATTCTCCTTGTAAGAAGAGTGAATTGTATTCTTCTTTTGTAATTTTTTGAAAGCAATAAAATGTTTGTCTTCCATACTTGTTTTATTTTGATGTGTATGTAATGAACAGGTACCTTTGTATGAATTCGAGATATTCTGACTGGTTCTAAAAGAAGACCCCTTAATAAGATAATAAAAAGCTTTTGAACCATCTGATAACTCAAGTTAAGTCTTTGAAACTCTCTGAAATCCATAAAGAAAATGATAACAGGAAGGATTCTGCCCAGGAGGGGTTATCTGTCCCAATACCAAAAGGACTTTCGTCTTAAAATATCGTGCACGATGTTTGTACTTTTGGGCAAGGGCTGACCTCAGAGACTCCCTTTATCAGGGTTGTAGATACTTTTTTGTAAAGCGGCACAGGGAAGAAGTAATAATAATAATAGTGGAGATCCTGCCTAGGGGGAGTTATCTGACCCACTGCCAAAAGGACTTGAGCGTCTGAAACATCGTGTACAATGTTTGTACTTAAGGCAAGGGCTGACCCTCTTAGAATGGCAGATATCCTAGTGGGAAGCGAAGGCACCCTGCTTAGGGGGGACCTGTATCGTAAGTCGATATCAGGGACTACCCTAAGGTTACGAGCAGGCCTTCAGACCTTCCGCTGGCCAAATGGGCTTACGGAAGGGTCCCAGATGTTTGTAGGAAACCCTGCCTGCAAGGCACAACTAGGCTTGGTGATCACCGTATAGCGAAGGTTAGTTGTGAGCGCGTCGTACATGAGATCCGAAACCTCGGGCACGACGGTTTAGACTTAAGTTCTGAAATCATACCTGAGCGACGTTTAGGCCGATATGTATATCTCAGTGCATAAGTTTTATTGCCATAAGAACAATGGAGATGAATTCCAGAATAATATAAAGAAATCCAAACAACCAAGGAATAGTCCCAGAATTCGATGACTGAATCCTGTGTAAATAAATTCCTGAATGAGTCTGTACAGATTAATGTGTGAGTACCAGGATGGATTGATGTCAGTTTTTATGCGTAGAATTTCTTTAGGTCGTCCCCACTCCAACTTCTAGGGATCTGAGTGCCTTCAGAAGTCATGAGGTAGTACGCATTCGGTCCAGCAACCTCGCGCATGATGTAAGGGCCTTCCCAATTTGGCTCAAGCTTGGGAACCCCCAAATTGCTGCCGGCGAGAAGTCGCCGCTTGAGGACTAAATCTCCCCCCACGAAGGTTTTGGGGTTAACCTTTCAGTTGTAATATCGCTCTATTCGTCGTTTATGCTCCAGGCGCTTCAGTGCGGCCAATTCTCTTTTTTGTTCTAGGAGGTCCAGATCGACCCTTCGTGAATCATTATTTTCATCCATCCATGTTTGCAAAGCCTCGGGTTCGAAGTTGGCTGCAGCCTCTATCCTGGGGGAGAGGTGCTCTAGCTCAACTGGTATGACAGCGTCCATTCCGAATGAGAGGGAGAAAGGAGACTCTTGGGTAACCTCGGAAGGAGCTGTGTTGTAAGCCCAGAGAGCTCATGGTAGCTTTTCCGGCCATCGGGCTCTGCACCGTCGAGGCGCTTCTTCAGGATGTTCTTGTTGGCAGCTTTCGCCTGTCCGTTGGTGTGAGGATGCCACACAGAGGCGTATTTGAGATTGATCTGGTGCTCTCCGCAAAAATCATATATCCTCTGGTTAGTGAATGGGGTGCCATTATCTGTGATGATCACTATTGGTGTGCCATACCTGCAGATGATGTTGGCCCAAAGAAAGTTTTCTACGTTCTGAGCAGTGGGTTGAGTGAGCGGTTTAGCCTCAATCCATTTTGTGAAGTAATCAACTGCTACGAGTATCCACTTGTAGTTTCTCATGGCTGTAGGCATTGGGCCTAAAAAATTCAGTCCCCAGATAGCAAAGGGCCAAGATAAATTTATAGGTTTGAGATAACCTGCAGGCTGCCTTTGCATGTCGGCATAGTATTGACATTGATGACACTTTTCCACAAATACTTGAGCGTCCTTGTGGATGTTGGGCCAGAAGAATCCTTGGCGTAGGATTCGCATAACCAGGCTTCTGCCATGGGCATGTGTTCCACACTCCCCTCGATATACTGTTTCCATGACCTTTTGGGCCTCCTCTGGTCTTAAACACTTGGTGAGAGGCTTGGCATAGGATCTCCTGTAGTGCTCCCCGTCGACGAGGGTGTATTTGCGCAAACAAGTTTAAGCTTCTGCGCCTCTTGTCTGTTGTCTGGCTGAGTCCCATTTTTCAAGTAATTTAGGATTCTGTCCATCCAGCAGGGTGGTTGCTCTACAGAAGAAACTTCGGTGCATTCGAAACTGAGCCTTTCAAAAACCTGAGTCCGGCGGAGGTCGGGGAGTCCCTCTTTTGCAAGCCGGTCCGCCACTTGGTTCTCCTCTCGAGGTATGTGTGCCAAGGAGAAATCCTCGAATTGGGACACCAAGGATCTGACCAACTGTAGATACTTCTTTAATACCTCGTCTTTCGCTTCAAATAGGCAGTTCACCTGATTGACAACTAACAGGGAATCACTGAACACTTGTATGCGCTTCACAGCCATGCTAAGCGCGAAGTTGAGTCCAGCAATGAGGGCTTCATACTCTGCTTGGTTGTTTGTTGCTTTGAACTGAAGTGTTACAGCTTGATGTAGTGTAGCCCCCATTGGGCTGGTTAGGAGGATCCCAGCCCCCTGGGATTGTGATCCAGATGCGCCGTCAACATGGAGGGACTAGAGGTTTGCCAAGGATCTGGCAAGTGGCAGCTCTGAAGTAGAAAATTCAGCGACAAAGTCCGCCAAGGCTTGAGCCTTGATTGCTGTTCGTGGGACAAATCTGATATCGTACTCACCCAGTTCAATAGACCATTTGAGTAATCTTCCTGAAACCTCAGGGGTGCGCAGTATCATCAGTAGCGGTTGATCTGTGACAACCTGGATAGTATGAGATTGGAAATAAGGTTGTAGCTTCCTGGCAGTTGTCAGGAGGGCCAGAGCGAGCTTTTCTAGAGTAGGATACCGACTTTCAATATCCAGGAGCATATGGCTGGTATAGAAGATAGGATGTTGTACCCCCTTCTCACTGTCTAGGAGGACCGCTGAGACCGCAGTGTCGGATACTCCTAAATAAAGAGATAAGACCGCACCTTCCATTGGCGCTACTAGTATCGGAGCCGAGGTAAGATATTTCTTCATCTCTGTAAAGGCTGATTTGCACTCGTTGGTCCATTCCCCTTTTTTGTTGTTGCGCAGGCACCGAAAGAATGAGGAACATCGGTCACCAGCCTTTGAGATGAATCTGCCCAGACTGTTGATCCGCCCTGCTAATTTCTGGATCTCTTTGGCCGTCTTTGGGGAGGACATGCTTAGAATAGCAGATATTTTGTCAGGATTGGCCTCTATTCCTCTGGTAGAGACTAGGTATCCCAAGAATTTTCCCGAAGCCGCGCCGAAGGTACACTTAGCAGGGTTAAGCTTAAGGTTGTACCTTCAAAGGGTATCGAGCATCTCCCTGAGATCACTGAGGTATTCTGCCCAGGATTTGCTTTTTACCAGAATATCGTCTACATAAGCTTCGAGATTCCTTCCACTTTGGCCTTTAAAGATGGCATCAATCATGCGTTGGTATGTAGCACCGACGTTCTTGAGACCAAATGGCATAACGTTATAGCAATAAGTACCATAGTCAGTAATGAAGGCTGTCTTCTCCTCATCTTCCTTGGCCATCCAGATCTGATGATACCCAGAAAAAGCATCTAGGAAACTCATAACCTCGTACCCGACAGTACGGTCCACCATCGCGTCGATACGAGGGAGAGGATAAGTATCTTTTGGGTAGGCCTGATTCAATGTCCTGAAGTCTACGCACATTCTCCACTTCCCATTGGCCTTCTTTACCATAACGATGTTGGTTAGCCATTGAGGATACTGGACTTCCCTGATGTAACCGGCCCCCAGTAATTTGTTAATCTCCTCCTTGATGGCATCCTGCCTCTCTCCTGCCATTACTCTCTTCTTTTGTGCAATGGGGGAGATGGCCTAATATACATTCAAATGGTGCTCGCAGACAGCCCTGTCCATGCCTGTAATATCTTCAGGAGACCATGCAAAGACATCAATATACTCTAAAAGCAGGGCAATAACTGCAGCCTGCTGCTTGTCATTCAGATAAGATGAAATATTTATAATTTTGGAAGTATCTTCGTTCCCTAAGGCTACACTGATGACCCCTTCCTGCGGTGTGACCAGTTGGGTTTCTCTAGGATCCATTTGGTCGACTACAAGTTGCGCCGCTATTTGAAAGCAGCGGGTAGCTTGTCTAGCGTCTCCTCTGATGTTGACAATGCCGCTGGAGGTCTGAAACTTCGCACACAGGTGGGGCGTGGAAATCACCATCCGGAAGGAGTTTAGAGTTGTCCTCCCTAGGATGGCGTTGTAGCCCGATTTAGCCCTGATGACTGCGAAGTTGACCATGCTTATAGCGTAGCCATTGTCGTCGCCAAAGGAGACGGGTAGAGCGATGAATCCCAAAGGCTGGACCTTTTTACCAGAAAAACCAAGCAAGGTGGTCCCAACGCGGAGGAGGCTGGCCTCTTTGAGTCCCATCTGAAGGAAGGCGGACTCAAACAGTATGTCGGCAGCGCTTCTAGAGTCGAGGAGCATCCGCCGGACATCGAAATCGGCGATGCGAGCGACGACCACTATCGGGTCGTTGTGTGGGTTGCCCTGCTGAGGGAGATCTTTGCTGCAGAAATTAAGGGGGATAGATGAGGCATGCTACTCAGAGATACCGCCAACTTCGGTTGCTTGGCGTTGGGCGATTGGGTCAATGCTAAAGATAGCATTGATCGTCCTGGCGGCTGGAGGGTAAGGGCGCCCTTGCTGGTTAGGGTCTGTAGATGACGAGGCCTTAACAGGGGCTTCAGCAACCTCGGGGGCCTTTCCCTTCTGGGCGACAGTGAAAGTTGGCGCCATCTGCATGAATTCTTCGAGCTTACCCTGATTCATCAGTTTCTCCAGCAAGGTTCTGAGACCTCGGCATCTATGAAGCCTGTGCTCATAGTTCCCGTGGAACTCGCAGTAATCGTTGGGATCCACTCCGGGCGGTGGCGCCAGCCTGGGTCCGGCAGGTCGGATCCATCCCTGCTTAATAGCTGCTGCATAAACCTCAGGGAGTGGCCGAGAGAGGAAAAGCTTTGGAGGCAGGGCACGCCGAGGCTTTTCCTCATCTCTATCATGATGCTTAGCCGCACGTATCCTCGTGGCTGAGGGTTCAGCATCTCGATGTTTTCTCTTGCTCCTTTCCTGCTTAATCCTGGCTACCAGTTCTGGGTAGCTCCGAGGTTTGGCCAACTGTAGGGATTTGGACAGGTCCCCTACCTTGAGTCCTCTCCAGAAGTTGTGCATGACCACTGCAGGCTCTACATCTTCAGCTTCTGCTGCAGCGGCAAAGAAGCGGTTAGTATAATCCCAGAGGCTTTATCTCTCGCCTTGCTTGACGTTGGCAAGCACCATATCAGAGACGACCATACGGGTTCGACCGATGAAATGGGCTATCAACTCCCATTTCAAATGTTCGTAAGAGGAGATGTGACCCTTGGGCAGCTTGATGAACTAGCTGAATGCTGCCCCCTTCAGAGTGTTGGCCAGGAGGTGGCACCTTGTGGCCTCGTCCGACTGGCGGTAACAGACTGCGGCCTCAAACCCCTGCACATGCTCACGGGGATCTGTCACACCCCTGTAGACCTCTAGTCTGGGAGGCCTGAAGTCCTCTGGGACTGGGGCTAGAAGGATGGCATCGAAAAAAGGGGCATTTCCGTCCATCAGCCCAAAGAAGGGGTCAGGCCCATGATGAGGGGCCTGAGCGCCCGGAAAGAGGGGGTCTCTTCCGGCGAGGAAAGGAGGAAAAGCAGGTGGGAGAAAAATGGGTTGTGGTAGTGGACAAGGTAGTAGTGAGTTTTGGTGAGCCTCCTGGAGGCGAAAAGGGCGTCTGGGTGGTCTGGAGGAACCAGAAGATTGGAAGGAAGGCGCTGCGACTGGAGGTGCCGGTGCAGGAGCTCCAGCGGCCGGAGGAGGTGGAACAGGGATCGCCGCTACCGACGAAAATAACTCTGGGGCCGCTGCGACCGGCGGGGGAGGAGCAGGAACCGCCGCAACCTGCGGGAGGGGAACAGGAGCCGCCGCAACTGGCGGGAGGGGAAGCACTGCACATAACGGTTGAGTCTGTCTGAGGATTACAGCCTGCTGGGCTGTGAGGCCGGTGACCATGTCAGTGAGATTTGCGAGCATCCCTTGAAGTTCTGAGACACGTGTGCCCCTGGAAGAAGAAGCAGACAGGCGTGACGCCGGGAAGTTGAGGCCGAAGCTCTATCGTCCGGCGCTCGAACAGAGGGTTCTCCCGCGTGCACACCGTGGGCCGCAGAGTTTGTTTTGCGCGTTCTGGCCACCATCTGTCCTGTCTCAATGAAAGCACCAGAAGATGTTGACGTAGGATGTGGGGGGTCCTAGGAAACACCAAAGAAAAAGAGAGTTCCGGAAGACGGCGACGCGCAAGGGGGTGAGCCTGTTAATGAAAGCTCAAGAAGAGAATCAGTTAAGGGAATCTAGAGGAACACACAGAGATTTAAGGTAGTTCAGGGAGGAAATCCCCTACGTCCACCAATCGATCAGCGAAGAAGGTTTCACTAATGGAGAAAAAGTGGCCCTGAAGGCTTGTAAAGTGTTGTTTGAAAGAAAAGAAGAAGAAGAAGGAAGAGAGCTCATCAGTTGGGGCTCTGTTGGAGAAAAGGTGATGGACAGGCTCAGGGTCCGCGCCGTTTGTCTGCCACCGGAGAAGCCTGCAGCTGCCCAAAAGGACGATATCTTTTAATATTGGTACTTTTTCTGGGGACACGTGATGGCTGGAGCATGCAGATCCTTAATTTGTGGGTCTTGGGGATAGGCGCCCTGTACGGGGAACGGCGCGGTAGGTGGAGCTGACTATGACAGGCGGTGCTCTGTAACCTCGTGCCCGAGGTTATCAGGGTTGTCCTGAGATGTCGGGGATGAGGTTAGGTTGAATCCTCGCGGCCGAGGTTTGACCTGGTCAAAAGTCCTGCAAAGTCAAAGAGATGAGTCAGCAAATAAATCAAGTAAATGAAGGCCAGCCAGGCGCCACGTGTTCGGTTAGGATGCAGCGCAGGAACCACGTGTTAACAGTATTAGTGAATTTTTTTTCTTTAATGTACTCTCCAACGAACGTAGAGGAAGCTATCCCTGAGCCACCTTACATATTTGTGCGTTTTTTTAGATAATTCTTAGCTCCTCCTCTGTGCCAACGTTTTGGGCTATAGAAACATTGCATGCCGCTAATTCTCAGACTCTCATCTCTCTCCGTCAACATATGACTTCCTGACTATTTTAGTAAACTTATTATATAATACTAATAATCTATTAATTATATTCCTAATCTTTTATGAATTATTTCAAATTATTCATATTTTGAGACCTTAGCTATATGTAAAGGCATGCAGTTTTGTTACAAGCAAACAGCTGTAATTAACCTTTTTGACAGTAGTTAATTATAGAAATTAATAATATGGACGATTTCATGCTAATGGAAGCAGTGATTAACTTGAACTCGCAGCTGGAAAGAAATTAATTGAATATATATATGCCGTACAAATATATAATACTATGCCTAAAGAAAATTTAAAATTAAAATTTTGAAGGAATCCTATATCCTTTAATCTAATAATAGTATATATCCCAAAACTTGCATGATAACGTACATAAAGTTCATACTGAAAAACAAATAAAAGGATAGAGAATTGTACGTGAAGTTGAAATAATTAGATCAATAATTTCTATGATATCCCCAATGCAGGTCCATTGTAGCTATTCATATCATATTCTTTGAATATAACGATGGAAACTATTTTTTATACGTACTTTTTAATATCAAGATGAAATTGGCTATATATTGGAAAGGAACTTTTTGGTTAGAAAAGTTTTGTATTACTGAATAATTAATTAAATACGCTATTATTCTATAAATTTTTAATTTATTTGATAATGAAACATGTGATCATTAAATACTACGCTATTATTCTTCGATTTAGGAGGCGTTATCTTATATTATTTAGAGAAAATAATCGTTTTATATATTTGATGACATCATTAATTAGATCAGTTTTTAAAAAACTATAATGTACTAAAAAAATAACATGTAAATAATATGATATAACGTCAAGATAATATCTAACTAAACGGTCTCTTAATTAATAGCATTTTCAATTCTTTTCTTCATTTTACTTCAATTAATATTACAAAACTTCACGGTTTAGTAACAAATCATGCATAATTAAGCTTTGGCCTTCATTTTCATTAATAAATCCGCTTCATAAATATCACTTTTCTGTATTAATTACTTTTATCTTTTATTAGGATTATAATTTTCATTGACCTTCACAAGACCCTGAAGTTATTAACTAGTATAATTAATTTCATGAGAAAGGAGCTACTAGGATAATTATATCTTTTTTATATCTTTATTCATATTAATTTATTCTTTCTTATTGTTTTCATATACGTTATCTCTACTCTTTAATTTGTTTTAAAGAAATCCTTACTTGAAAGGAACTAAAACTTTATTGGCATAATGGACTCTCACATAAAGACGCCACCAAGGTTACAACAGCAGACACATTTTTAATTCTCGGTATTTCATTCATGTATAAAACAAAATAAATGCAAATTAAATATATATATATATAATTTAATTTTCATGCATTCTTGAAGACAAAAATGCAAATAAAAGGATAAGTTTTTTAAGTATGAGATTTCAACTCTCATAAATCGTAAAGAATTGTAGTTGTATTTTCGTATTTTGAAGTATTCTAAATTTCAGGTTTTTTTTTTCTTAATCTTTATCAACTATATATATTTTTTACTAAAACAAAAGTGGCGAGTTATAATTTCCATATGGTAGTTAAACAAAGAATAATAAATTTATTTTCTTGTTAATGGATTTTTAGTATTTGATTAATCAAATGTTAATACAAAAGTATTTCAGCCATTAATTGAAGTATATATCGACAAGATCTAATTCATATTTCAGTGTAAATATTTGATCAACTATTATTAGCATTTATTTTTTTTGTTTATTAATTATTATTTGAGTTATTTTATTTGAAATTGATGTTATTACTAGGAATATTGCCACCCTAATGTCTCATAATGATTATAAACATAGTTAAGTGATTTTAAAGTAATTCGGATTAAATTGGTCAGAATGAGATAGTTTGCAAGATAATTTTCATGAAAGTATTATTTTTTTCACTGATCGAGAGATTGTCGCCTTGTGGAATTAATAATATTGTATTCTTGCATGATAGTTAATCGATCCTTAGAACACTAGGTTAACTTCTCTCTTCTTTTAAGCAAGTTCAATGAAAATTCATTGGTTCATATCATCTCATCAACAAACTTCATAATTTTTTTGTGGATAATAAACTTAATATATAGTTTAAGTATATAGAGATAACCTACTTTATATATTTCACTTCCTTCATAATTATATAACTAGGCATAGTTAAATATTAACTAGGTTAAATATAAGTTAATTTTAATTTTTACTACATTTTCATGTTTAGGTTCCTCTTAGAAATTGATGTTTCAATTTCATAAAAACAAGACAGCAAATAACGCTATAATATTTTGAAACATTACATGCATGTTAATGTATAAAAAAATTATCTTCACGTGAAATTTTTTATTTTTGCACGCAATTTTACTCTTCTGCTTAGACTTTAAGTTTCCGTAGAATTCAACTAAGATGATGTTTAGTTCAATATTATCTTCATATTATGACATACTATATAGAGAAATTAATTGTTTAGTTTGATAACATATATAAATAATTTTATAAATAATTATAGATTTATCATTTAAATATCAAGACATCTAAATAACAAGATATAACACCAAAATAATATTAAATCAAATGCCCTCTAAATTATATCAGTATAAGTTTTTTTGAAAGGAAGATAAACCAATTATATATATCTAATTAGCTAATCATTAATTTTATTAATAGTTTGATAATCATTTTAGTGATAGCTGGATGCATCACAGAAACCTTATATTAAATATTTGTAGAAACTAAATATCAAATTATGATAATTATTCTCAATGTTTTTTTTTTTTTTGATTGTTTGATGACGAAGTCAACTGGTTACAAAGATTTTAAGTAAAGAACTCCAATTATCAATAGAATGACAATTGACATAAAAATTAATGAGGTGCGGATGATCTATCGAGGTGTCCATTTCCATAAAAATAATAATCAAAGTTATCTAGAAAAAAAAAGTAAGGTGAGTTAATAATATTAAAATGAGATTTTTACAGGATATAAAATTTACACGAAATTACGCATTTCACCATCAATTCATAAATATTACCAATATCACACCATATTTATTTAAATTTTACGCATTTCGTATATTTCACATATTTCATATACTTTATAATATTATATGTAAATTAAAATACATAAATTTATTNTCATAATTTCGTGTAAATTTCATACCCTGTATGTAAAAACTCCTATTAAAATTTATTTTATAAAAAAAATAATATTAAACTTTAGCTTAAATAATATAACGACGTTAATAATATTAAACTTTATCTTAAAAAATAAAATTGATATTATATATCAGGAAAGTTAAAATAATCAATCTTTTAAATCTCTCAGCTCTTAAATATATCTGACGGAATTCTAATCTTCTAATTATTTTAATTTGTTTATTTATTAAATGAAAAGGGACTGTTTTTTTTTTTTTGAAAAATAAAAGAGACGGTTTTGAATAATCTAAAAACGGACACTTTTCTCATTATTTTGAACTAAAAGGGATCAATGATCTCCAACGAAGCGTTCAAGTCAGCAATTCCCAAAAATTAAAGAGGACAATACCTCTATATTTGAATCACGAGAAGTTACAATATAGTATCAGAGTCGACTTTAATCTCTAAGCTGTGGTGGGTGGGTCACATGTGAGATGTGGCCTGAGTTCACGTGATTCTAAGTCATGATGAGATAAGTCTCAGTGAGGATGCTAAATCTTCCGAAAGTAAGAGAGCGTACCAAGAGAGTACTTATAGGCAAATTCCACACAAATAAGTACAGTAAAATAATCTTACATAAATAAGTCAAGGGTAGATCCTGTAGCATATATGTAAAAACATAATACCAAATAGTAGATGTGTCTTTTAGAGTAAAACTATGAGGCTAATGATTGAAAACTTCGTAGTTAAGCATACTTGAATTGAAGGAGTATTGAGATCATAGAATATTACAGATTCCTATAAACTAACCATCGTCAAATTATTATTGTACATAGGGACGTCGACTTAAGTACTAGTTTTCATAAATAACGCCACAATGTCCAATTGTTTTCCACTTTAGCACAGCACCAAACTGGGCTACACTGCTTTGTCCCTCATAATGTGTCACAATGTGTTAGCATTAGATCTTATATACACCATAGGGAGGATATGTATCTGCAATAGGTTAATCTATTGTAGAAAACCCAAAATCTAACGTAGAAACCCAAAAAACTATTGTAGATTGTCTTTTGGGACAGATGTAATCCGCCACTGTGTCCATCGCAGAAAGCTTTATCTCAAAAGGTGTTGCGTCAGATTCTTTTGCTACCACAAATATTTGCAATAAAATCTATGACAATCTTTAATCGTAAGTTTGGCAATAGATATGTGACAAATTCTGTCTCCAAATGTGCAACTGCATTTTGCAACGAATTGGCAATAGAAAATGTTTAGTATCTGTCACAAATTCTATTGCAAACATGCAAAAATTCTGCAATTGCAAATCGGCCAATCTGAAACACAAATTTCAAATTCCTGCAATAAAAATGACATCACAGACACAATATAATAAAATAATAATATCCATGCACCAACATAAATATATCGATATACCAAAAATAAACATTCACAGAATATAACTATATTTTAATACAAATTAAATATATTAAAATATCATCTTTACAACAAATAACTGATTAAATTTTATATAATATATAAAAATGAAAACAGTAAAATCATGAGTTAGTAAAATGATCATGATCGTGTCAACCATCACCATCATCATCACCACCATCATCGTCATTGCATCGTTGTGGCCGGGAGAGATGGGGTGCCTTGGCTGATGGATTGAACAATTACTAGATTCTGGAGAGTCTGACCGAGCTAACACATGCCAGGCAATTGCGTCCATCTCTCGATAAAACTCCTCTTGAGCTTGCTTGATGCTCTATTGCAGCTATTGCATGTCGCCTTAATGCTGCTGACGCACCTGATCTAACATCTAATACAGTAAAAGCTCTGGGCTCTGATGTGCTAGCTCCATTGCACACTATATTATCTCCTCCAAAATAGGCTCATGTGACTACGGCCTATTGTATGACGCCCTTACATTCCTGATTGCATTGTATGACGCCCTTACATTCCTGGCTGCAATGCACGTATCTAGTACAAAATTCGCATGAAAGTAAGAGGACAAACCACAAATGGTATTCTTTTTTGGCTCCCGGACCTACGGTCACACACCAGGCATTGGCATCGAACGCTCCAATCATGGAGGGGATCTTGATGGCACTACATTAACTCTGCCTCACAACGTTCCTATGGACATTAGACATAAATGTAATTCTTTACTAATAATAAAAAATATATTATATAATAAAGTATGTGATCTTGCATGAGTTAAACGAGATCGCTCATCAATAATATCCTGTGTCACTCTTTCATCAATAGGTGCGGGCAAAAGGCTTGAGATGGGTGGGTTATTGCTGCAGCTCAACAGCCTAAAAGTATAGACAATAATAATAAATTGATCGTCAACAAATTTATCGAGATTAGAAATTTTTTTAATAAACATTGAAGACTCTGCCGACATTGTAGAGCAAGTTGAATAGAAACAGAGCATATAAATTAATGTAAAATCTGTTTGCATGTATAAGTGATATGAGCGTGGTATTATATAATACAGTAAATTTTTAAACCAGCATTTCATAGGGGCTGGAAAACCACAAGAACATACCAAGTGAGAATACCAAGTAGGGTTGGCCAGTGACCAAAGAAGCACAAAAATAAGAAACAACACCAATATGGAACCAAAAAAAAAGAGGAGCAGCCAGATACTCCACAAATAGTAACATGATATGCATCATAAAGATAGCATGAGTTGGTAACATACTAACATGGCAACTCATCACTTAATACAGCTAGCACCATGCAAATCAAAATAAAATGATAAGTGCATATTAGATAAGATAACCTGCACTAGCTGGCGATGGGGAGGAGACATTGAGTTTAGGCAATGGTGGATGACATCGGGACTATGGTCATGTGCACGTGAGTGGTTAAGATTACCTGCACTGGCCGGCGATGGGGAGGAGACGGTGAGTTACAGCAATGGCAAACGGCACAGAGACTACAGTCGCGCACTCACTACCTAGCGATAGGGAGGAGATGGAGAGTTTAGGCAACAGTAGCTTGCACAGAGGGATTACGATCAGGCGCACACGAGAAAGATCGAGTGTCCTGTTTGCCCGATTAGGCCTTTTGTGCCTTAGGTTATTTGTGATAGATTAGCAATAGGTGCATTAATCTATCGGAAATTTGCGACAAATAAATGTGCTTGTTGCAAATCTGTCTCACGATTTTAATCCGTGTGATAGATTTTTGTAGCAGTCACAAATCTATCACGAATATGCAACAAATTACGATATGTCGCAATACTGCTGTCACTGATGCCTCTTATTTTTGTGGCGATATAGCCCATTAATTAATTCCCCTCCCCGCTCTCTCTTTTTGATATGAGACTAGTGACTCTTAATTGCCGCCTATTATCCTAGAAGCCTACTGGCCTTCTTCAAACTAGTTAGGTAGTTATGATACACTCCTTACCCTCTTCAAATTGGGTCATTATAGATACACTATTTCCTCTTTAGATTAGGTTGTTATAACCTCACTAGCTTTTATTCAATTCAACTGTCTTTACATCAGGGTTGAGTGGATCGATGATAATGATGCGTAAAATTTTTTGATCAAGGCATCATTTTTGACAAGGATTCTTGATAATGTATTTTTTTCAAGACTCTTTCATATAGTTTATTGTGATTTTTTAGACTATATGTAGAACTGATCAGATGCTCATGACACCTTTATTACATTCTCATAAAATAATTAGATAATGTAAAGCTATAATGCCTTATATATATATATATATATATATATATATATAAAGGTACTGTTAGAGTTTGTTAATCATAAACTATTGCCATCTCTTTTTTTTTATTTTTTGATAGATAAACTATTGCCACGTCATCATTAATTATTTTCATAATTATCACTAAAGTAATAGAGAGCTCCATCTACACTCTGATCATTTTCATATAATTCTATACATTCAATAATATCTTTTATGAATATATACTACTTATTACTGTACATTTGATTTGATATTTTTATCTTCAATACTAATACTAATTGAAAGTAGAATGTTCATGGAAAAACAACTTTATAATTAACTTATAGATTTAAATTTCTTTTACAGATTAAATTATTTTACCTAAATACTTATATATATTAGAGATGTGACAATTAGTGATCAAATTGTCAAGAAGAGTAAGTGTTTTAGATACCTTGGATTAATCATACAAAATGATAGTGAAATAGATAATGATGTTATTAGCAGGATAGGTAAAATAGAGAAATGCTTCTGGTGTGTTGTGCGATAGCAAAATCCCACCAGAATCAAGGGTAAATTTTATAAAACTGTAATAAGACCAGCGATATTATATGGTGCTGAATGCTGGCCTGCAAAGAGAAAACATACAAATAAATAAATATTATAGAAAAGAGGATGCTAAAGTAGATGCGTGAATATACACGAAAGGATAGGATGATAAATGAGTATATTCGAAAGAAAATTAGTGTTGCACCAATTGAGGATAAACTTAGAGAAAGTCAGCTTAGATGGTTTGGACACCTAAATCGTAGGCCGATTGAAGTTCCAGTTAGAAAAATTGAGTTATTAAATTTTGCTCATGTACAAAGAAGAAGAGGGAGACCAAAGAAGACATGGCAAGAAATAATAAGGAGTGATCTTAGTTACTTAGACATAGATAAGAATTTGGTAACTGATAGAGCGTAATGAAAACAAAGAATTCATGTAGTCGACCCCACCTAGTGGAATTAAGGCTTGATTATTGTTGTTGTTATTAAATTATTTTACCTGCAATATTTCTATGTAATATTAAATTGTCTTAACATTTGTGAATCATATTATAATTATCAACATGACATACATTCTCGATTCATAAAGGTAATCATGGGGTACTGTTGAAAATAATATATAATATCTTTTTTTTAAAAAAAATAAAATATAATATCACTTAATTATTCAGAACAGCAATACAATATAAATTAACTAGCTTGGTTGGTTAATTGATCTCCATTTTATGAAAGATTAAAGAGATCTGAAGCTTCAGAGGAGGTAGTGTACGCAATGTTCATAAAAATTAAAGGCAATTTGGTGTAATAAAAAAAAAAATTAAAAGCTTGGGCACCAATTAACCTAATTTCTTTCTTTCTTTTTTTTCTTTTTTTTTAATGAAGCCAACATGCAATCTAATAATTAAGTGGCAAGCAACAGAATATATATATATGTGCGTTAATTAGAAATAATTGTTTATGAGGTGTTTGATTCAATGTTATTTTGATATTATGTTATGTTATTTAGAGAAAGTAATTGTTTGATTTAATGACATCTATAAATAATCTTCTATTAAATTATAAAATTATTAATCAAAATATGATATGTAGATATCATGACATCTATATTATATAATATAATACTAAGATAACAATAAACCAAAAGATCCCTTAATCCATTTGATCCAATGAAACTCATAGATGATCACTATATATCTCTCCAGGAGGGATGTATAATACTGGTAAATGACATTAATGAGGAAGTTGTAATCCCATTAGAACCCTACCACTGCTTGATCTCCAATATTGAAGTTGTAGTGATCAGTTATATTATAAAACTTCAGTTCTGATAAAGTGGAAAAAACCTAAATAGAATGGTGAATCTTCGTTTCCTAGATGAAACCGACCAGAAAGTAGCTGATCAGTTATAGAATTTTGTGCCCAAGAGTACTAAAGAGTAGTCGAATTTTTTGACTGACATTATGTCCAACAACAACAACAACAACCAAGTCTTAATCCCACTAGGTGGGGTCGGCTACATGAATCCTTTGTTTTCATTGCGCTCTATCAGTTACCAAATTCTTATCTAAGTTTAAGTAACTAAGATCACTCCTTATAGTTTCTTGCCATGTCTTCTTTGGTCTCCCTCTTCCTCTTTGTATATGGGCAAAATCCAATAACTCAATTTTTCTAACTGAAGCTTCAATCGGCCTACGATTTAGATGTCCAAACCATCTAAGCCGACTTTCTCTAAGTTTATCCTTAATTGGTGCAACACCAACTTTCTTTCGGATATACTCATTTTTCATTCTATCCTTTCATGTATATCCACACATCCACCTTAACATCATCATTTCTGCAATATTTATTTTATTTATATGTTTCCTCTTTGCAGGTCAGTATTCAGCATTAAACATTTGGTAGCCTAGCATTTCTAAAACACAACGCTGCATGAATAGACATTAATTTGCGAAAAAGCTTGCTAGAAGTAATTTGAGATGACCTTTATATCATTAGCAACGTACCTGACTACAGTGCATATCATTTAATGATCATTAATGTAAACATATATAATCCTGCACGTATGGAATATTGATAATAACCTCGAAAAATTCTGCCCGTAAGCATACATGTTATTGCATGAAAGTTTACATTTAGGGGGCTTGTTTGGTTCAATGTTATCTTGATGTTATGTTATGTTATTTAGAGAAAATAATTGTTTGATTTAATGGCATCTATAAATAACTTTCTATAAGATTATAAAATTATTAGTTAAAAGATAACATCTAGATTACATAACATAAAATTAAAATAATAATGAACTAAATGCCCTCTTAAGCACTTTTGAGAAGACAAATTTTTAATTTAATTAACAATTTACTCTACTATTGTTTTTTATTGAATAATTTTTTAAGCGGTAAATTATTCTAAAGACAAATCAATCTAATAATATACTAATCATAGTATCATTCCAGAAACTATACTTTTGAAGAACAATACCACAATAAAAAAGGATTAATCTTAGATAGCTTCTTTGTTTAATTCTTTGAGTTTAATATTTATTACGATTAGTTTTTATCCTAAAAAATATATGAATAAATCTGTTATATATTTTTTAGTAAAGTATCAAATAAACAGAACACTTAAATATTTTTTTAATAGTATAATGACAGATGCATTTAATTTTTTGAAATATTTTATAACAATCTAGGCATACCCGAGGCTCTGTCGAGATTGATGTAATATCTCTCAAAGACTACACTTGAAATTACTTTAATAATTATATTCACTAAAATAGAGTTGAGTAGTTATTCCGCTTCTTCTAGCTAATACTATTGAAACTGAAAATTCAACATTAAAAAATTCTATAGCCTTATACGTTTTGTTCCACAATATATCTCTCGGTCATTTTTTTGTAGAAGCTTCGTTCCTAAGATTCATTGCATTTAATGATCACGAGCAAATTTCCAATTAAATTCAGTTTATATCAAAAAATGTTAAAAGAAGTTTCTTTAAGAACGTGTGCTTATCGAAATTTTTAACTACTAATTGATGCAATTGAAAATTCCAGTATAGATTCAGCTTGTTGATCTCCACTAATTTAATAAATTTTTAAAAGAAAATTTCGTTGTCGACAAGAAAATTGCGCGACATCTTCGACCAATAATGTTTTAATAGTATCTGCCAGCATTTTATATCAAGCAGCTATCCCCGATGAAATTCCATTAAAAACTTGTAAGTTTTTCCATTGTGATGAAGATGCATCATGCATGGGAAAAAGCTGAAATTGTAGAGCTACTTCTGTTTGGAATTAAATCACAATATATTTATTTTCTTGTGTTTAAAGACGGAGACATTTCAATTTTTAATTAAAAAGGTGACATGGACGTGTTGATTGATTATTGGCCCAATCAACTTATGAATCAGTATAACAGAAATTAAAAAAAACCTGATTGGGACATAAAAAAAAAAATTTGTAATTTATTTTTTTTTGCATAAAATTTATCATGTACCATCCAAAATTTCACAAAATTACAGTCAGGCCATCAAACCCTTCCTCCGAGTCAAGTTCAACGCGCCATCTCCCCAGCTTTAATGTGTTGAATTCAAAATCCTTATTCTGAAAAAATGTAAATTTAGTGATGTCAAAAAATAAATAAATAAATAAATAAATAAATATTGCCCAAGCCTTGGCCCTTGGATGCGATCGTACGGTGATACTGTCGTACGTGCGATTCAGCCGCGGCGTCCACGTGTCGCAGCTTGGAAGAGCCACTTGGCGACGGGGGGCCACAAGTGGGCCAAGGGCTTCTTCCCTGTCTAACTCTAAACGGGCCCAGGGCTGAAAGTCCGTTTGTCAATTTCGGCCGGTCCCCAGGCTCTGGAAGGCCACCTATAAATTGTCCTCCTCCCCTTTTCTCGGCTTCTACTCCGACTCGCGCTCTCCTACCCGCTGCTGCTCTGTTTTCCTCTGTTTCTCGTCTATCTTCTTTTCTGCATTAGGTATGGCTAGTGTTGCGGTGCCGGAGGAGATGTTAATTCCGAGCGCAACGGCGGCGGCGGTGGGCGGTACTTACCCGCCTCCGCGAAGCACCACATCCGCTGCGAACTACAGGAAGCTTATTACTCATATGGATCTCCTAAGCAGCGGGTGCAAGGCGGCCTCATGGCTGGAGTCCATGAGAGCCTCCTCTCCGACCCATCTAAGATCGGTCTCGTTACTACCCGCCGCTCAAGCTGAAAGCGTCGAAAGCCAGTGGAAGGTGATGGTTTCTGCTTGTTTTGCAACTTTCTCATCTGGTTGAGGTGGATGAAAGTCTCATCTTTCTCATTTTTGAAGCAGACGCGATTCCCTTCAGCATTGAGCAAGTTTGAGGAGATAACGGCAGCCGCTAAGGGCAAGAAGATCGCCATATTTCTTGATTACGATGGAACTTTGTCGCCCATCGTGGAGGATCCAGACTCTGCCTTCATGTCTAGACCGGTCTATTTCTTGAACGCCTTCCTTGTTTTCTTGTGCATTTTTTCCCCCTCCTCTGTTCTTCCCTTTTTCACCGACCTGCTGTTGCTGAAGATGGCCTCTGTTGGATTTCAGATGAGAGCGGCCGTTAGAAGTGTGGCGAAATACTTCCCCACTGCTATTGTTACTGGGAGGTGCATTGATAAGGTACATTGCTGCATTCCATTTCCAAAGCTTTCTTCGGCATGAGGGAGATTTAATTTGAGTTTCCTTCTATTTTCTTTTTTTTTTTGATTTATTTGTTGGAAATCTCATTGTATTGGTTTATAGGTATTCGGCTTTGTGCAATTAGCCGAACTGTTTTATGCGGGAAGCCATGGTATGGATATTAAAGGGCCTGTTAACCACCCCAAGCATAAAAAAGCTGAGGTGTGTCATAATATGCACGTAACAATGCTTGAACAGTTGAATATAATGGTTGTTTCCTCTTATTGTTGTTAGAAACAAATAGTACTAATGCATTTTAGTTGCCTGTGGTGCAGGCAAAGTCCATTCTTTTTCAGCCAGCAAGTGAATTTCTACCCATGATTGATGAGGTGAGATTCATTTAGCTGAATCTTCTTCTATGGTGGTCTGAGAAAATTGCTCTTTCACTTTCTATATGCATGTAATTCAACTTGCTTTTCTGCTGTTGAAAAAGGTCTACAATTCACTCGTGGAGAAAACCAAATTGATCCCTGGTTCAAAGGTGGAGAACAACAGATTCTGTGTATCGGTTCATTTTCGTTGTGTTGAGGAAAAGGTGAGTGAAGAAGAAAGACAACAATAACTTAAAAACTGTTTAACCTATGTATCTTTGACTTAATTTCTTAATATAATAAATACGCGGTATATGAACAGAGATGGGGTGGACTTGCTGAGCAAGTTCGATCTGTGCTTGCAGACTACCCAGATCTTCGATTAACCCAAGGGAGAAAGGTGGGCGCAGCTTAATCAATCTTGCTGTTTAATCGTGTTTAATTTTCTTTCAATCAAAACTTGATCTTGCGAAACCTTTGATATTAATACTAGACAAATGTATAGCCAAAGCATCATTATTAACCTTTTTTTTTTTTCATTTGTTCTATTATTTAATTTGTCCGGTAGGTCTTGGAGATCCGTCCTACCGTTGAATGGGACAAAGGCAGGGCCCTTGAGTTCTTGCTGCAAGAGCTCGGTAAGCCCCTCCCTCCTACAAGTCATCACATGCAGGCTTCAGCTTTTACATTCTTTTTTGAGTTATAGTTGAAGTCTTAATTAATTCCATAGTCGAGTCACACATCAGCCATCAAATATGACTCAAAATCAAAAAAGTTGAAGGTATATTCTTTGCTTCATTACAGGATTTTCTGACCGGGACGACATCCTTCCGGTCTATATTGGGGATGACCGCACAGATGAGGATGCATTCAAGGTAGCTAATCTGAAATGATTCATTAACTGATTATCGAAAAGCTTGAACGTTACACACTGTAATTTTTTTGGTTCATTATGCACATCAGGTGTTGCGTGATAGACGACAGGGAATTGGAATTCTGGTGTCTAAATTTCCAAAGGAAACTAATGCTACTTACACCCTTAAAGACCCTTCTGAGGCAAGAACTTTGACCTTTTTTTTTAACGGAGAATAGATTTATGTTTCTTGTCGGCTAATTAACCTTATTTATTCCTTTTTGATGCGTTGACCTGCAGGTCAAGGATTTCTTGAATCTGTTGGCCGAGTGGAAGCGCTTTTTTCCCAAAGGCCGGCTGAGGGCGTAAAAAGAAAAAAGCTTAACCTGTTTTGATGAGGTTAATCATGTGAATAATCAATCAATCTTCATGTTAATATGGTTATTGTGAAGGGCTGCTGAAGATTTTGTTGGAGATTTTTCTGTCTTGATCCCTGTAACTTGTTGCTCTTTTTACTGCATGCCCTCCTTTTTGTGGGTATATATACCTGTGGGGATTGGCGAGCATGGCGATTGTTGTCGAAGCTCCCATTCCTGCACGAAGAGTGGCTGTATAATATAACTTTTTGTCTTGTAATTACAACCAGTTCTTGTTCCATCCGCGCAAGCAGAACAAAAACTCGCAATATTTTCATTGTATGTTAATTAGTGAGAATAAAGGAAAAATTCACAGTCTGATATTGTACGTCAAATAAAGGAAAATTGCAAGATCAGGAAGGCTGAAAGCTTTGTTCTGTTCATTAATTATGTTCTCTCCGCAAAGGCAAGCTCCTGCGGAGATGCATGAATCTTGACCAGGGTTAATTAATTATGGCGTTTGATCCCTTGATTAGCAGAAGGATACCTTGCAATTATTTTAAGAAGAGGAAGAAGAAGATCCCTAACAATTATTTTTTAAGTAAGAAGCTGTTGTGAAATAATACGCAGCGGAAAATTCGGATCACCGGACGTATAGTTAGCCAAATAAATCGTGTCAGATAAGTATGAGAAAAAATGATAATAAAAGAACAAAGCAACCATAAGAACACCAGATTTACATAATTCGGAGGTATTCCTCCTACATTCACGAAGAGAGCAGAGAGTTGGGGCCGATCCGGCCTTTAATAAGGGGGTGCAATTGCATCCCCTAAATCCTCTTTAATTTATATATATATACATATATATATATAATCTTCTATAAATTTGTTATATAGGATAAATTGCATTCAGACTCTTGAAGTTAAATGAGCATTGCAAATTAATTCTAAGTTTTTTAAGACCTTAACATTAATTTATGAAATTGCAAAAACTCTATAATTTTGGTCTCAATTAACATTTAATTGCTAATTTTTTATAAAGATGTTGTATGATTAATCTTATTTGTTAACTTTATGATTTTTTAGAATAAAATTTTAAAATATTAATATTAATATTTTTACTTTTTATTTTTAATATATAGAAATAAAGAAATCAGAGGAATTAAATTTAAAAAAAAATGAAAAAAGTGTAATAGAATTTTGAAATATGTAAATAGTTTAAACTATTAAAAAATGATCAAATTTTATATTTTTAATCAAAAAAATAATAAAAATAATGATATTTTAAAAGAGGACCAAAACTGCAGTACCTTCACAATCTCAGGATCCAAATGAAGCTTTTAAAAATTTGAACCAATTTACAACGCTCTTCTAACCTCGAAAGCCTAGATGCAATTTATCCTATTGTTTATAATGCAATATAATAATAGTTTTAATTAATTAATTATGTATTATATTCATTATCGCACGCTATTGCCTTACTACTATTTTTTAGCCACTTGAGCCGGCTCTTCCCTAAAATGAAATTCTAGTTATCAGTAGTCGATTCGTGTTGAGCCGGCCCTCCATCGATTCCTATTGATTTTCGCATCGCTAGTAGTCGATTCATGTTGCCTCCATCATTAGGCTCCCGTTGATCACCGTCGCTTCCATCTAGCCCTCTTTATTGAGTCAGCGCCTCATCCAATGATCTTTGTTCAACCTTCTGCTTTAAACTGATCTTCTGCACCTCTCGTTCCTCCTTCCCGTAATTGTCGGCCTCACCTGACCCCTGTGGTCCGAGATCTTGGCTCCGCTACTGGCAGAGAGTGACTTTATTATGTAGAAAATCAGATAGAAAGAGAACATTACACCAATCATCTGGTTCTTGATCTCAGACGGGATACAGAAATTAGATCTTTTCTTCTTTCAGATTAGATAATCCAATCGCTCCTTGAGCTTCAGATGATTACCTTCAGATTCCTACGAAATCACCTCCGTAGCCGACGAAGAAGATCCAAGAGAAATTACTGCTTAAAATACCCAAGTGAATCACTTATTCACGTTTCCCAAGAAGAAGCTTGAGAACTTGCAGCCTTCCACCAGAAATCCTGATAATCCCACTTAATTTGCAGGTTACCTGATTATCCCGTATTTATAATAGTAGCCTATAATAAATTCTATATCTGATTCTCATAAAAATCTCAATAGGCTAATAAATAATCCTTATAATTAGAATTATTTAATTATTATTCAAATCACATTTTAACAAGAAGCTTTAATAATGGCAATAGCTATTTGCAAACTGCTTGTATGCAGCTTGTTCTTGCTTTTTTCTGTATTGGTCTTCTCTCCTGCTCTGTTTTTGTGGGTTCCTTTCACATGCCTTATAGGCAGGTATATTAATAATGTAAAAATAATATTGCATAATTCTCGCAACTAGTACTTAAAAGTTTTGTAGTTTTTAGATATTAATTTTATCCGATGATAAGGGCATAGTACTGTTGCTATCACCATGCTCTTAATCATTGGATAAAATTAATACACAAAAGTCTTAGAATTTTAGGGTGATCGTATATGATAATTTTCCTTTCTATTAATATAAAAATTTATGCTTTAATCATATGATCGTACATTCAATAAGAGTAGTACTAATGAATAGTATTTGTAAACTTCATGAAGACAAAAATAATATTTTTGGTTTATAATTTTCGAGAAGAACTTATATATGATTTGGACTTCTTCTAAAGCGCTATGTAGATTTCAAGTAAATAAAGAGTTTTAAACTTTGTTGTTGTTGTTGTTGATGATGATAGATAGATAGATATTGTTAACATGTGGCTCCAGCGCTGCATCACAGCTATACACGTGGCGCTCTATCTTGAAACATCATGCATTAATCTTTGAAGCTGTTTGGAGCCTCCCAAACCTCGTGAGTGAGGTTTGGAGCCTCCCAAACCTCGTGAGTGAGGTTTGGAGCCTTCCAAATATCCTGCATGACCCTTGTTCAAACAGCTCTCCTAACCATATCGGACACGATGTTTCTAAGTTATACCTATCACTGTCAGCGTGCTCTGGCCGCACCGTTTCTTGGGATCTCCTACATCCTACGTCAACAGATATCAATTATTTCAGATTAATGGATTAATTTTTATTTAAGCGTGTTTTAGGATGGAGTGGTCCAATTGATTAGGTCCAAGGAAAATCAAACTTAATTGGTGTATTATTTTTTTCTCTAATATCTCATGTAAACATGCATGTATTTGTCAAAATTTTACCTGCCGTTGTGGATTAATCAACTTAGAAGTCTCCAAAACTTCATTCCCCACATTTTCTAATTTTTTTTTTGTCAGAATCTCCAGTGATTTTCTATGTAATTTCGTGTTTGTTCAGTCTCATTGTTAGTTGTAAAACAGCTGTGGCAAGTTATTATGGGTAAATTGCACATAGGTTCTCGTGGTTTTAAAATTTTTGTAAGATAATTCATAAATTTTATATCATATATCCTAGATTTCTAAGTTCTTTAGAGATTTTGTATATATTAGTCTATAGAGTTTGAATCATAGCATTTAAGTTACTGAATTTGATGATCTGTTACTATTTGATTACTTTACATCATAATATTTTAATTGCATGATCAGATTAAATGTGACATGTTAAATGACAAAAAGATTACGGTACAATACATTAACTTTAGGAACTTAAGTTCTACGATGTAAAATTGAGAAATGCTTTGTAGCCCTAATAAGTGATTTAAAACCTTAAATCCAACTAGAATTCTTATATGATATCTAATATATGTGACAATAGTGCCACATAAAAAAAAGTAACATTTTTGTTTATGTAATAGCATTGCCACATACGAATTCTAGTTAGATTCAAAATTTGAGATCAGTTATTGGATATATGTAATATTACTCTTTAAAATTTATAAATTAATGTGCAAAAATTTTAAGATCTCAAAAATCTAATGGGGCATTTGGATCAAAATTATCTTAAGAGACGTTTAGTTCAATGTTATTTTGATGTTATGTTATGTTATCTGGAGAAGACAATTATCTTAGGAGGCGTTTAGTTCAAGATTATTTTGATATTTATGTACGTCACTAAACCGAATAATGATTTTTTCTATATAACGTGACTTAACACCATGATAACATTGAATTAACCGCCCCCTAGGTGCTATGATTTAAAATATGTGAAACAACATGAAAAAATCTTAAAAGCTCAAGATCCGTATACAGTTGAACCTACATGTAAATGCTTGAAAATCTGTTTTCGACTATTCCCAAATCTTTGTGATCGTTGTCGTGTTTTGGTTGACTCATTCATCCAGTCAATTTAAAAATGGGAAAGTGAGATTAGCCCAAACAGGCCAACCCTAGTCATTTCCAGGCCTCAGCATCTCTAATCTGTCTCTATTGATGGATCAAATTTCAGACTTAATTGGTTAAATAAATTGATCTAATAGTTCAGTGCTTAATATTTCAGTACTCAACCTGATCAGTAAGTACAATCAGTCAAATCTATTGAACTGTGCTGTTTAGATTATTTTTCTTTTCTTCAAGTAATTTTTCGTAGGATAGGGTGCAGAATGATTCTGTAGATCTCTAAATCTAAGAATTTTTTCTCCTCTTCTCATTAAAAGGACATCAGCTTTCTAATTGGTTTTTTCTTCCACAGCAGATGCAGTGTGTTAGAGATACTGCTTGTATCATGAATTGATGACATACGAATATGATTGCCGTCGGATTTAGCTCTTCGTTATTTTCTGAAGCTACCCTCCTTGAGTTTCAAGATTCTTCACAATGCCACATTGAATTTCCCTCAATCTATTAATGCATCTCAGTTGGGGAAGATAATCGAGCTAGTCAATAAAATCTAAAGGATTCATAATTAAGGTTGTGATTCAGAATGTTTCAATAGCTATTTGTATATAGCCAGAAATAACAAAGGATGCATCTCTTGTGAGCAGAGACAAGTAATCTAAAGAAATTTTCAGCTAATGCAGTACTTTGTGCACTGTCATATGCACTAGAACAAGTTCCTACACTAACAAAAACTCCAAAAATCTTGCATATTTTATACAATTCAAGGTGAAAAATGTACTTGCTCCCTTAGGAAAAGTTAGATAAATTTGAATCAAAAGACCCGATTTAAGATAAATTCATGAGAAAGCGATCTCTCTTTAGAATCAATCCAAGAGTTGGAAAATTAATTAATCAGTCTCCAAGGATACAATGGGATTTGTCGGGCTCTTGCATTTGAAACGATGAGACAAGGTCTTTATTGAAAGAGATTGAATCAACCTTAGTGACATGTGGCACACTCCGCCACTTCGATCTGATTCCTCCTTGATCTTCATGACAGATCAAAATTTCAATATTATAAACCTTTAGGGCCTGTTTGTTTGTAAGATTAAATTTAACAAGATTAAAATTAAATTTGAATAGAGATATTTTTTTATTAAAAGTTATGAATGATGTAAAATAAAGTTAATTATTATATTGGTATATATGAGGGATGTGTTATAAAGTTAGTTATTATGTTGGGATATGTAAGAGATATGATATAAGTTAGCTATTATTTTAGTAATGTGTGTAGGATGTGAAATAAAATTAATTTTTAATATTAAATTTTATTTGTGATATAATATGCCTGATTAAAATTAAACCAGGTTAATTTTTAACGGCCAAACAAGAATAAAGACTTTGACTTGGGGGGCTCTTATTTTTTTTGCATTTTTAACGGTTGTACTCTGGATGCGAGCATCAGTCTGCAATCATCAGAATACTCAATTTTTTTCCAATCTCACCTCCTTTTTCTAGTATTTTCCTTGATATCTCTATTTATTTAGTGATGCTTTCTTTCGCTCTCAAAGTAAGAGATGACCTACTCATGAAGATTTATGTTGAAATATGATCGGATTGAAAGATGAACTCAAAGCTCGAAATTCGCTTGAACTACTCATGTGTTTGACTTGAGTTCAACCCAAATTCACTCGTGTAGAGCTTCAAGCCAAGGTTAATCCGCTCCGCATAAACTTGAAACAATCACGTTAAACAATTAATTTAATGATTGGCGAATAATCTTTGCTACAGTGGGCACATTGATTTTTGCTAAATTGATCCCATGTTAGGGCGCAAAGTTGTTTACTTAAAATTTTGATAACAACAAAATAGATCTGTGATTTAATGAGATTATCAACATACAAAGAGATTTTTATGTGAAAATTTGAGATGTAAGAGAGAAAAATCATGTTGATGGGATGACCTAAAAATCCACCGACGTAAAGGGAGAGGTGGCTGCCACGAGGAAACACAAATGAAGAGTAACAAGTTTTCAAAGGAATATAATAGTTTTTAACTTCATGTTTCTCAGCAGGTCCATAGTCTCTTCGCGTCATATCAAAAATCCCCGGTCTTCACGTCTACTTCTCACTTTCGGCACTATTAAAAAAAAAATTAAATAAATTATATCTGAGTCCTTAAATTTATATTTTTAAAATTTTAACATCTATTCATTAAATTTTTTAAAATTTTATTATCTGAATTATTTTTTAAAATTTTAATTATTATTTTTTTAATTTCAATTACACCCTTTTCTCTGCACATCAGCGGAGAGAAGGACATGTATAATTAAATTCTTAAAAAAATAAATAATAAAAAATTAAAAAAATAATTTAAATATTAAAATTTTAAAAATATGAATTTACATATTATTATATTATAAATTTAAAAACTTATGTGTAATTTTTCCAAAAAATTTTCTCTCATTGTCGGCAGTCAAAAAAAAAACTATTGATTGGGTGCCACTACTTTTACTGGAGGAAAACTTTCCTGAAATACCTTTCGCATGGTTGACACCTGTGAAAGTTTAGGTTAATTACCAAAGTTTTTTTTTTTTATTTATGAAATGTTAGAAGGTTAATTACTAAAGTTTTTTTTTATTTAAAGTTAATTAATGAAGTTGATTCTGGCCAACTCTCGAACTTATTTCAAACTTTTGCTAAACATTAAAAAAAAAAAAAAAAGTCCAAGTCGAAGAAGAAAAAGATAAACTAACTAGAATTCAAGAACACCATTTTGCCAACTCTTGGCAGGAACCTTGCACATAGTGTCATAAATTGATTCAATCTCAACTCAAAATTAAATTAAATATTTTCAATTTAATTTTAAATTGAGCTAATATATCTTATTTGTTCTCGATTTAAATTTAATTTAAAATAAAATTAAATAAACTTTTAATTAATTTTTAATCTTTTAACAAAATATATATATTTTTTAAATTATAATTGTCTATCATAATCTAATAATAAAAATCAAAAATATAACGTATAATTAATATGATTAGAATAAAAAATATAAAAAAATTCTAATATAATTATTCAACAAAATATTATAAAAAAACATATAAACCAATCAGTTCTATATATAAAAACATATGTAAATAATAATCTTATTTTTTAATTGGCCTGATTTTGAGTAGACTCGATTCGATTCAATTCTATGTCCACTTAAAATTGAATCGATAAAAAGATCAAATTATATGACTCATTAGTCAACTCACCTAATCGAGTCAATTTTCATTCGATCCAAGATCTAATTCAATTTTTAATCAATTTATGATCTTTGAGTTAAATTAATAACCTTGTAGATCTTAAAGCAAACAATGAGTAAATTGATAACAATATCTGCAATGATATTAGAAAAAAAAAATCAGGAGATGGACTTGTTGATTTAAGATTTTCTGTGCATAATATGAAAAATGCTGCATATCACTGATATAAGGAGCGGCTATATTATATGATAGAAATAGCTATCCGACTAAACTAAATATACGGTAGAATAATGTAGTGATTCCATCCAAGTAAACAATTTGTGCCTGCACAAATTAATGTAAGCAATCAAGCAACAAGATCATATTCATCAGGATCAGGAAGAGCAACATCCAACCTCATCATATTCCTGTACTCCATGGGTATGGATGCACCAGCTTGGACACAGACCTCCACTACTGCAGGTGCTTTTCCATAGTACCTCTTCAACACATTGGCTAACGGAAGCCCACCAGGGTCTCTCACATGCCACACATAATTTGGCCAGATTATGTCGTTAATGGTAGCCTCCTGCCATGCGTGCTGCCCATCACGAAACTGATGCTTTGCAGCTTTGCACATCCTTACCTTGTGCCCCTTCGGCCCAACCTGAACTTCATTGCAGTACCCACATGTCACCACGTTATACTTGTTCATAATCTTTACAGCTCCCGTTCTCATATCATGCCAAGATCTTAATATTTTGGTAGCAAGATCATCAATATTCATACTCTCTACCTTTTCAGAACAAGATCCAGTAGAGTACCTTGTAGCTGATGATAAATTCGCTGTACTGGTTTCTTCTTCCTTGTGTGGCTGGAAGTCAACAATTCTTCCTTCAATTGAGTACACAGGTGTGGCCCTCCTTTTGGTTGGATAACCATCAAGGTCTAGGCCAGCTTGGATGCACAGCTCTGTTATCGCTGGAAGCCTTGGGACCTCTAAACGCTCCTTGTGCCCAACTCTTGGCTTACAGACTCTATCAAAAAGGTGGTAAGAATAAGCAAAGCCAACAATATCTTTAACCCCACCTCTTCTCCAAACATGATGAGAATTCCTAGAACCACTCCCTGGACCTTCACATGTCCTTATTTCATGGCCATGCAGGCTGACATGTAACTCTGGGCAAAACCTGACAATAGACCTGTAAGTGTATTACATGGGTTAAAATCCATAATGCTGTTAAGGAGAGTCAATCACCTGCATCTATGGACTGGGATATCAGGGCCTCCTTCAATGAGCCTTGAGAGGCCACGAATAAGAAAATTTGCATCTCTGTGGACTTGATGGGCTACCTCAATGAGTTCAGGAACAAGGAGGCCGTTCTCTGGAGCATGTTCAAGGATCTGACACGGGTTTTCCTGCCTCGCTTGCTTCTCTTCCTTCGCCCTACGAATTAGCAGCTTCATGGGTGTAACATATGGCTTCCTCTCCCATTGCTTTCTGGGCCTCAGAACATCCATGTAGGGGACTTCTCCCTCTTCCTCCTTATCCTCTCCTCCAACTTTGCTAAGGAAAGTTCCGATTTGAGAGCTAATGGGAGCTGAGGAGATGCGTTCACATTGCAATGCCCTCTTCACATTATCAGAAATGTGAGAAAACAGCGTCCTTCCCATATGCATCTCCTATTTGCAAGAGGACATTTTGCTCTACTGTCTGAAAATAAAATTGTTCAAAATAAGTAAAACAAGGATTTGGTTATTGTTTTCAAAGTCAATACCTAGGAAAATTAAGATTCAAAAAAAAAAAAAAAATCAAAACACACCTAGGAAAATTTGGACATATGCATAGTCTCAGAATCTCAATACAAGAAAATGAGGACAAAAACAACAACAATAGTAGCACATGAAATTTAATGAACTGTAAGAACTCATTGGATATAAATCCGGAAAACAAAAAATCAAAGGAAAAAAAGACTCATTGGCAGCAGTTACTGCATTGAATTCAGACATAATTAGACAAATGGAAACCAACGTATGATGATTCCACACGGATGAGAAACCAAAATACAAGAAATGGGACAATGACAAGTTAGAGACAAAATCTAATCTAAACTAAATATAGCCATAAATATATCAGCATGACCAGAAAAATTTGAAGTGCTGTACTGGGATCGTATGGCATTAGCATAATGATGAAACTAAACATGGATGGGCCAAATTGCAAAAGCCATGATGAGGAGTATGGGAAAGGAGGAAATCTCCAGCTACACAAAACCACGAGATTCTCAGAGGGGAGAAAGCCACATCAGAGAGCGAATAAAGGCACAGTACCCCAGTAGCCTTTGCAGTGTCTTAGAAATGCCCTCTGGCAACCCAGGTGACTAGTTTGCAGATGCACCTGGTTTTTTGCTCGATTGCAGAATGCTGTGGCCGAAAGTCTTTGAGGAATTTATGCTTTTCCAAAAATAAAGGGCATTTAAGTGCAAGTTCAGGACATTCTAATAGCTTCTAATGTCGTCTATTTTAAGAAGAAATACAGATATGTCAGTACACATGAAAAAATTCCAAGTTCTTAGTTTTCTAAAAAATATCAGAATGTCCTCAGCCAGCACCTTATTGAATTTTCCTATATTTCTGGAAAAGAAAGTTATCCTCATCTTTGAGCCCTCCACTATCTTCCATCAAATTTTAGATGTCATCTTTGAGATTTCCCGTCTTCCACAGGCCCAGTATGGCGCTTCCTGATCCTGGTCCTCCAAATCTCCTTGCCACCACATCAACATAACTATCAACTAACTCTTTTTCGAGTTTTAACTCAACTGTGCTATTCCCCCATGAAGTTCTACTGCCAAGCCACTATAAATTCACTTCTTCTCCTCTGTCCTACTATCATCTTTGCCAAGGGCATGATGAGAAGCAAAAACTCACAAAGCAAATCTTTGAGTGTTCCCCCAGCAACAGATGTCCACAGCACTTAGTTCGCTGATATGGGTACAATTTCCTTCCAAATAATGACTAAGTTATTCAACATCATTGGAGTTATTTGATTCACTTGCATTATTCCATTGGCTCTAATTTAGAGACCAGATTTTACTCTGAGAAATTCCATTATGATTTAACTTTTAAGAGACTCAATCTAATTATGTACCGTGATTTGATTTATTGAATAGAAAATTGAAATTGGAGCCTCATCTAAATCACTAAATCCTTAACTACCACAGTTCAATTTAACTATCAAATTAGATTGACATGCCAGTTTTTCTTTTCCAACTATCAAATAACTAATTGTGAAAAAACATCTACACTTGAATGTGATTAGTTTACATCTGCAACACCAATCAAAAAAATATATCTTCCACATTTCTGTCCCACATCACGAACAAAAACTAGAAAAATTGTAAAATAGCTAACCCAGACTAATCGAGTTTATAAATTTGTTTCTTCTCTTGCTTCTTGAGTCATAATAGTTTACCGCTATAGCAATTCTCCCATTAAATGTTCCATTCTTTTATACTATCCAGCATAGATGCTCAACTATCGAAGCTAAAATCATAGTGTGTTGCTTTCTTTAAAGATCTGTTGCTGCAACTGAAGGAAGCAAAAAAGCTCGTCGAAGAAACATCATCTAAGAAAGAAAACAATCACCGTTATCAAAAACCTCGATATTGATAAAATTTCAACTACAAACTTAGAAGAACAATTGCAGAGCAACTCTTATAAGATATTGTATTAACTATAAAAATAGAAACGCATATATGGTTTAATGTGAGTGGCGAACAGTTCATGTTTGTTCACCCGCAAAGACCTAGAAAGAGAAAGAGATGGGAGGGGGCGGATGACAACTCATCCCCATCTGCTAAAGGACACTACTCCATCCCTTCGCTCGTTGGGCTGGGGGGGGGAGAGGAGAGGAGAGGGGAGGGGGCAGGCGGTCCCCTCCACGGGCAGGCCTGCCTTGCCGCCCTCCACTGTAGGTGGCCTTGCTAGCGAGAGAACGAGAGAGGAGATAAAAGAGAGGGGTGGTTGAATTGGAATTTTAAAAAATTCAATAATAAAAAAAACAAAAAAATAATCTATTTGACGATTCTATTAAAATTCAAGGACTCAGATGTTAAAATTTTAAAAATGCAGACCTACGTGATATTATACCTTAAACTCAAAAACTCAAACGTAATTTACCTTTCATTTTATCTTGCTTACAGGATTCGCTTCTCCAACAACCACCGCCACTAGGCTTGTCAACAGATCGGGTTCGGATCGGGTTGACCTCGACCCGGATCCAAATTTATATTTTTATGAATTAATTAAATATTTTAATATAAAAATCTGTATTTATAATCTATATACATATATATTATGAAATATAAATTAAGCACTATAAGCTATAATCTACTAATATAATTTGTAAGAATATTTTATTAATTAATTATAGTGACACTCTTTGCTTGAGCTTTCCAACAAAAAGATTATTAGCCACAATATATCTATATATGAACTACAAATTAAATTACATAAACGGATTGGATTTTAAATGGGTCAGGTCAATGGTGATTCATATTCGATCCATTTATTTGTAAACGGATTAGGTCAATAAACGGGGCAGGTTGATGGATAAAAAAAAAATCATTTGGGGGTTTCATCGAATCAGAACTCGGATCGGATCGGGTCATGATCCAATCCATTGACAGGCTTAACCGCCACACCACCCTTGGTGTGCTAAGTTGGTTGGAGAAACAAATATCCAAGTGAGTTCATCATTTATTCAAATAAATCATTTCCAACAATTTCTACATGCATTCCATAAATTTTCAATTTTAGGTGTTTCTCAGTTCTTCATCGTCAACATAATTAATACAACACAAAATCAATTAATGATAAGGAATCAACCATTTATGCTTTTCAACAATATAAGGAGAATCACATACTACATACGCAATCCTATCATATTCTGCTGTAGCTCAACATATATATATCACTCTACAATCCACATGTGGACATATAAACATCAATAAATTGTAGCAAATAAGTGCAAATAATAAATTTTACAAACATATGTGTGTCATATATTCAATAATACAACTTACAAATATGAAACACAAAATTATAATATTTAAATTCACCAAAACATCACTAACACAATTCATACTACCATTTAGTTCATCGTACTATTCACAAGATATTATCATACCTAACATATTAAAAGTATGCAACATACACATATAAGTAACACAAAATATTAAATTACTATCTATAACTTTTCACGAAATATTAGCATTCAGTATTTTATGTCTAGCACAAAACAATATAGCATATTCGTATAAATGATACATCTAAATACATAGTATCATAAAGTATAAAATTAACATATAATCACATCATTATATATTCATAAACAATAAATTATTACATGCAATATACATACTGTTCTAATAGTATACTAGATTTATTTTTAATGAGACATATATATTATACTCTTTCTCCAATTTATTTTTCATTGTACACATGTATTCTATCGTTTCTTCTCTTATATGAGGATATTTCTTTGGACAGATACTCGTACTTGAAATAAACACAATAATCTTTCTTCACAAACACATTATCGAAATAATCAATTTATCTCTCTAAGGGAGCATTTAATTCAATGTTATCTTCGTGGTGTGTTATGTAATTTAGATGTCATCTTTTAAGTGATAATTGCATAATTTTTAAAAGATAATTTATACATATCATTAAATTAAATAATTATTCTCTAAATAATATGATATAACACTAAAGGCATGTTTGGTTGTGGCATATAATTTGCCTAATTTTTCTTACATTACCAAAAAATTGATTAATATAAATCCTTACAAAGGAGTAAGTGAGTGCCAACTACTTCCCATGGCCCTTTTCTTCTGCTTTCCTTTTCCTCAAAACCATCCACTCTCCTTTTACCAAAATTAAGGTCAAGCCTTGCCGTGTTGTCTAGGGCAGAGGCACAACGTTCGGTCAGCTCAGCTATAGCGGTTTGCTATGGAAGAAAGCAATCGACGCATAGATGGCAATGGATCTTCACCAAGCTCTCGAGAGGATTTCGGCCTTTTCTTCCTCTTCCTCCAGTTGTCCTTTACTGATGGCGCAGATCTAACGGAATTCAGCAATCTTGCTAGGCAAGGTGAGCATTCAAATGCCATGTCCTAGCCCTAGGTTTTGTTCTCCTTATTCCAAATCGATTTGAAGCCAAGAAGAGCATTTGATGTTGTTTTCACCGGTTTGTGATTGCTTTTCATGTCATCTTGCTTTCTTGGGGTTTGGCAATGATGAGTGTTTTGTTAAAAGGGTTCTCCTGGATGCCTTTTTGTTTTTTTAGGTGATTTTCTACTATGTCTGATATCTCAAATCAGTGATTTTTTGAGATTTCTTTAAGATATTGCACTTTCCTTATTCATAAAATTCAAAACTTTTTTTACGCAAGAAGAACTGAGTTTTTTGCACTACCTGAGATAGACTCTAGGGAACTCGACCAGATCAAACTTCTTCTCCACCAAAATAGGTAACCATCGAGCAGTATCCTTCTGTGATGACATTTATGTTGCTAAGGCCTAAATTCTATTTGTCCTAGTTGGTGTCTTTGGTATCAATGTTTTAATTCTCACTTTATTTTTTAAAGAAGAGTTTCTATTTTTCTAACTTAATTAAGTCAGTAGGAAGTTGATAATTTCTAAGTCAATAGGAAGTTTTTTTTTCCCAGTCATAGTCTTCATTTGAATGAGTTCTTTTTTCACTATTGTTTTCTTTTATTTAATCTGGGAACAAATAATACTAGTTCATGACATTATATAGACCTATTACAATTGAAATTTAAAATACGAAAATAAATGCGAAAATAAAAGAATTACAATCATGTTAAATACGAGTGTCTAAAAAAAGAAGGAAATGAATGAAATCAGCCCAAATTTTAGAATATTCTTATTCAAATTAATAAATTGATTTAAATGAAAATTTTCAATCCACTGAGTGTAGACCCTGCCAAATCGACATATATCAATCATCGATCTAAATCGACACCGCATGGTAAGATCTCTGGCACCGAGTGTAGACCCTGCCTAGAATAAATTGATTGTCTGATAGCATCGTGTCCTCACCATCATTGATGATGAAAATGAAAGTGATCACTTAATTGGCAATGTAAATGAAGGAAAGAAATTGCGATCTGATATAACACATTTACTGTAGTTGCACTATGCATATAAATATCAATAAAGTCGTGTACGTGATAATTTGAATTTCCTTTACATAAATTAATCCAATAGAAATGGATGTTTTGGGTTTTTGGGAGACACATCTTACCCAATGATAAAACAATTTAAAATAGCTCTACTACTGCTTTCTTCTCCTTGAAGTTGTTATTGTGTTTTCTACAATTTGATACAAGTTTGTTGTATAAAGACATATTGATAAGCACTTTCTTTTGTAGTGCTTGTTATACGATATATATCAATCTATACTTGGAATTATTTGATGTTGTATATGCTTGTGTTTTACTGACGTTCTCACAAGAATTTAAATTCAGCATATACCAAATTGAGAAAACATCACCTAGGTATAACATTTTGTTATATTTTTGCTTTAAAGTGAAATCTATATGATGCATTGTATTGTTTTATTCTGTATTTAATTTATCATTTTTTATTTATTGTCTGTCTTATGTTTGTATATTATGTAGGATATGTAAGTTCAGACTCATTAATGGAGATATATTAATCATCATGTTTATCATGGCCTTATTCAATTTTCTTAATAGTCAATTTAACACTTTTGAAAATACATTTTTTCATATTTGTAAAACGCCATCATTGTAATTCGTCTTATGTGAAAAATTATGAAGTTTAATTATTGCACTGTTTTATGATCTTTATTTTAATGATTTGTTCTTTGTTCATGATACATTGTTTAGTATAATTTATTTATGTTAATGTATTTCCATTTGTTTTTTCTTTTTAATTTGATCGTTTAACAAAAATCTTTGTTGGTTCTTTAACTATAAAATATTTACAACCGCAAGTTTAAATACTTTTCACTATCATAATTTCTTGTCATGTCAATTTTACAAATAATGTTAAATTTGCATTAATTTGCCTATTCTTATATATATTTCTAACTTCGGTTTATTGATATTGCAAGATGACTTCGTATGTCGTGTCTAAAAGACAAAAAGAATGAGTTTTTCAAAGCTAGGCAGAGTGCTATGATGTTAACACGTGGTTCCTGCGCTGCATCCTGGCCGTACACGTGGCGCCCGGCTGGCCTCCACTTGATTGATTGATTTGCTGACTCATCTCTTTGACTTTACAGGACTTTTGACCAGGTCAAACCTCGGCCACGAGGGTTCAACCTAACCTCGTTCCCCGATATCCCAGGATACCCCTGATAACATCGGGCACGAGGTTACGAAGCAACGCCTGTCATAGTCAGCTCCACCTACCGCGTCGTTCCCCGTACAGGCACCCTTTCCCAGAACCGCAAATCAAGGATCCGCATGCTCCAGCCGTCACGAATCCCCAGAAAAGGTACCAGTATTAAATGATATCACCTTCCTCTTCAGCTGCAGGCCTCTCTGGTGGCAGACAAACGGTGCGGACCCAGAGCCTGTCTATCACCTTTTCTCCGAAAAATCAGGGTGAAGCCACGCACTCCAACGGCTATAAATACCCCTGAAACAGTCCCCAACAGGGATAGGAACTCTCATTTATTGTAACAGAGCCCCAACTGAGGAAGCTCTATTCCTTCTTCTTTTTCTTTTCTTCCAAACAACCCTGTACAAGGCCTTCAGGGCCACTTTTTCTCCATTAGTGAAACCTTCTTCGCTGATCGACCGGTGGACGTAGGGGATTTCCTCCCTGAACCACCTTAAATCTCTGTGTGTTTCTCTGGATGCTCTGAACTGGTTTCTCCCTTGAGCTTTCATTAACAGGCTCACCCTTTTGCGCGCTGCCGTCTCCCGGAACTCTCTTTCTCTTTAGTATTTCCTGGGACCCCCACATCCTACGTCAACATCTTCTGGTGCTTTCATTGAGACCTGAAAAGATGGTGGCCAGAACGCGCAAAACCAACTCTGCGGCCCACGGTGTGCACGCAGGAGAACCCTCTGTTCGAGCGCCGGACGACAGAGCTTCGGCCTCAACTTCCCGGCATCACGCCGAATCTGCTTCTTCTTCCAGGGGCACACGTGTCTCAGAACTTCAGGGGATGCTCGCGAATCTCACTGACCTGGTCACCGGTCTTACAGCCCAGCAGGCCGTGATCCTCAGACAGACACAACCGGTACGTACCGTACATCCTCTCCCGCCGGTCGCGGCGGCTCCTGTTCCCCTCCCGCCGGTTGCGGCGGTTCCTCCACCTCCTCCGCCAGTCGCAGCGGCCCCAGGGTTACTTCTGCCGGTAGCGGCAATCCCTGTTCCACCTCCTCTGGCCGCTGGAGCTCCCACACCGGCACCTCCGGTCGCAGCGCCCTCCATCCAATCTTCTGGTTCCTCCAGACCACCCAGACGTCCTTTCCGCCTTCAGGGGGCTCGCCAAAACTCACTCCCACCTTGTCCACTACCACAACCTGCTTTTCTTCCACCTGCTTTTCCCCCTTTCCTCGCCGGAAGAGACCCCCTCTTTCTGGGCGATCAGGCCCCTCATCATGGGCCTGATCCCTTCTTCGGACCGATGGACGGAAATGCTCCTTTTTCTGATGTCATCCGTCTAGCCCCAGTCCCAGAGGACTTCAGGCCTCCCAGACTGGAGGTCTACAAGGGCGTGACAGATCCCCGTGAGCATGTGCAGGGGTTCAAGGCTGCAGTCCGCTATCGCCAGCCAGACGAAGCCACAAGGTGTCACCTCCTAGCCAACACCCTGAAGGGGGCAGCGTTCAGCTGGTTTATCAAGCTGCCCAGAGGTCGCATCTCCTTTTACGAGCATCTGAAGTGGGAGTTGATCGCTCGTTTCATCGGACGAACATGCATGGTTGTCTCTGACATGGTGCTCGCCAACATTAAGCAAGGCGAGAGAGAGAGCCTCCGAGATTACACCAATCGCTTTTTCGCCGCTGCAGCAGAAGCTGAAGACGTAGAGCCAGGCAGTGGCCATGCACAACTTCCGGAGAGGACTCAAGGTAGGGGACCTGTCCAAATCCCTACATCTGGCTAAACCTCGAAGTTATCCAGAGCTGGTGGCCAGAGCCAGTCAGTTCATGCTTCTGGAGGATGCCGAATCCACTCCTACAGGCGCTCCTGGGATTAAGCAGGAAAGGAAGATGAGGGAAAACCTCGGCGCACCCTTCCCCCAAAGCTTTTCCTCTCTCGGCCACTCCCTGAGGTTTACGCAGCAGCTGTCAAGCAGGGATGGATCTGACCTGCCGGGCCCAGGCCGGCGCCACCACTCGGAGTGGATCCTAACGACTACTGCGAGTTCCACGGGAACTATAGGCACAGGCTTCACAAATGCCAAGGTCTCAGAACCTTGCTGGAAAAACTGATGAATCAGGGCAAGCATGAAGAGTTCATGCAGATGGCGCCAACTTTCACTACTGCTCAGAAGGGAAAGGCCCTCGAGGTTGCTGAGGCCCCTGCCAAGGCCCTACCATCTCCAGGCCCTAGTCAGCAATGGCGCCCTTACCCTCCGGCCACCAGGACGATCAATGCTATCTTTAGCATTGACCCAACCGCTCACCGTCAAGCAGCTGAAGTCGGCGGTATTTCTGAGCAACATGCCTTATCTATCCCCCTTACTTTCTGCAGCAAAGATCTCCCCCACCAGGGCAACCAGCACAACGACCCGATAGTGGTCGTCGCCCGCATCGCCGATTTCGATGTCCGACGGGTGCTCCTCGACTCTGGGAGCGCCGCCGACATCCTGTTTGAGTCCGCCTTCCTCCAGATGGGACTCAAAGAAGCTAGCCTCCTCCGCGCTGGCACCATCTTGCTCGGTTTTTCCGGTGAGAGGGTCCAACCTCTGGGATTCATCGCTCTACCCGTCTCCTTTGGCGATGACAACGGCTACGCTATGAGCATGGTCAACTTCGCAGTCATCAGGGCTAAATCGGGCTACAACGCTATCCTAGGGAGGACAACTCTAAACTCCTTCGGGATGGTGATTTCCACGCCCCACCTGTGCGCGAAATTTCTGACCTCCAGCGGCGTTGTCACCATCAGAGGAGACGCTAGACAAGCTACCCGCTGCTTTCAAATAGCAGCGCAACTTGTAGTTGACCAAATGGATCCTAGAGAAACCCAACCGGTCACACCGCAGGAAGGGGTCATCAGTGTAGCCTTAGGGGGGGAAGACTCTTCCAAAATTATAAATGTTTCATCCTATCTGAATGAAAACCAGCAAGCGAAAGTTACCACCTTGCTTTTCGAGTATATTGATGTCTTTGCATGGTCTCCTGAAGATATTACAGGCATGGACAGGGCTGTCTGCGAGCACCATTTGAATGTATCTCAGGCCATCTCCCCCATTGCACAAAAGAAGAGAGTAATGACGGGAGAGAGGCAGGATGCCATCAAGGAGGAGATCAGCAAATTACTCGGGGCAGGCTACATCAGGGAGGTCCAGTACCCCCAATGGTTAACCAACGTCATTATGGTGAAAAAGACCAACGGAAAGTGGAGAATGTGCGTAGACTTCAGAACATTGAATCAGGCCTGCCCTAAAGATACTTATCCCCTCCCCCATATTGATACGATGGTAGACCGTACCGTCGGGTACGAAGTTATGAGTTTCCTGGATGCTTTCTCTGGGTATCATCAGATCTGGATGGCCAAGGAAGATGAGGAGAAGACAGCTTTCATTACTGACTACGACACTTATTGCTATAACGTCATGCCCTTTGGTCTCAAGAACGCCGGTGCTACATACCAACGCATGATCGATGCCGTCTTTAAAGGCCAAAGGGGAAGGAATCTCGAAGCTTACGTAGACGATATTTTGGTAAAAAGCAAAACCTTGGCGGAACACCTCAGTGATCTCAGGGAGACGCTCGATACCCTTCAAAGGTACAACCTCAAGCTTAACCCTGCTAAATGTACTTTCGGCGCGGCTTCGGGAAAATTCTTGGGATATCTAGTCTCAGCCAGAGGGATAGAGGCCAACCACGATAAAATATTGGCCATTCTGAACATGCCCTCCCCAAAAACAGCCAAAGAGATCCAAAAGCTGGCAGGGCGGATCAACAGTTTAGGCAGATTTATCTCAAAGGCTGGAGACCGATGCTCTCCATTCTTTCGATGTCTGCGCAACAATAAGAAGGGCCAATGGACCGACGAATGTGAAGCAGCCTTTACTGAGTTGAAGGAGTATCTTACGTCAGCCCCGATATTAAGGGCACCGAAGGAAGGTACAATCTTGTCTCTTTATTTGGGAGTGTCTGACACTGCAGTCTCGGCAGTCCTCCTAGAAAATGAGAAGGGGGTACAGCATCTTATCTTCTATACCAATCACATACTCCTGGATACCGAAAGTCGGTATCCCACCCTGGAGAAGCTTGTTCTGGCCCTCCTGACGACTGCAAGGAAGCTACGACCTTATTTCCAGTCCCACACTATTCAGGTTGTCACAGATCAGCCACTACTGAAGATACTGCGTACTCCCGAGGTTTCAGGAAGATTGCTCAAGTGGTCTATCGAGCTGGGTGAGTACGACATCAGATTTGTCCCACGAACAGCTATCAAGGCTCAAGCCCTGGCGGACTTCGTCGCTGAATTTTCTACTTCAGAGCCGCCACTTGCCAGATCCTTGGCAAACCTCTGGTCCCTCCATGTTGACGGCGCATCTGGATCACAATCCCAGGGGGCTGGGATCCTCCTAACCAGCCTAATGAGGGCTACACTACATTAAGCTGTAACACTTCAGTTCAAAGCAACAAACAACCAAGCAGAGTATGAAGCCCTCATTGCTGGACTCAACTTCGCGCTTAGCATGGCCGCGAAGCGCATACAAGTGTTCAGCAATTCCTTGTTAGTCGTCAATCAGGTGAACCGCCTATTTGAAGTGAAAGACGAGATTTTGAAGAAATATCTGCAGTTGGCCAGATCCTTAATCTCTCAATTCGAGGATTTCTCCTTGGCACACATACCTCGGGAGGAGAACCAAGTGGCGGACCGGCTTGCAAAAGAGGGACTCCCCGACCTCCGTCGGACTTAGGTGTTTGAAAGGCCCAGTTTCGAATGCACCGAAGTTTCTTCTGAGGAGCAACCACCCTGCTGGATGGACAGGATCCTAGAATACTTAAAGAATGGGATTCAGCCAGACAACAGACAGGAGGCACAGAAGCTGAAACTTGTCTGTGCCAAATACACCCTCATCGACGGGAAGCTCTACAGGAGATCCTATGCCAAGCCTCTCACCAAGTGTTTAAGACCAGAAGAGGCCTTAAAGGTTATGGAAGCAGTACACCGAGGAGAATGTGGAACACATGCCCGTGGCAGAAGCCTGGTTATGCGAATCCTACGCCAAGGATTCTTCTGGCCCAATATTCACAAAGACGCTCAGGTGTTTGTAGAAAAGTCCTCTCAGTGTCAATACTATGCTGATATGCAGAGGCAGCCTGCAGGTTATCTTAAACCTATTAATTCATCGTGGCCCTTCGCTATCTGGGGGCTTGATTTTCTAGGTCCAATGCCTACGGCCATAAAGAACTACAAGTGGATACTAGTGGCAGTAGACTACTTTACAAAGTGGATTGAAGCCAAGCCGCTTATTCAACCCATTGCTCAAAGCGTCGAGAATTTCCTTTGGGCCAACATCGTTTGCAGGTATGGCATATCAATGATGATTATCACGGATAATGGCACCCCATTCGCCAACCAGAGGATCCGTGATTTTTGCGGAGAACACCAGATCAACCTCAAATACGCTTCCGTTTGGCATCCTCATACCAACGGACAGGCGGAAGCCGCCAACAAGAACATCCTGAACATTCTGAAGAAGCGCCTCGACGGTGCCAGAACCCGATGGCCGGAAGAACTACTGGGAGCCCTTTGGGCTTACAACACAGCTCCTTCCGAGGTTACCCAAGAGTCTCCTTTCTCCCTCTCATTCGGAATGGATGTTGTCATACCAGTTGAGCTAGAGTACCTCTCCCCCAGAGTAGAAACTGCGGCTAACTTCGAGCCCGAAGCTTTGCAAACATGGGTGGATGAAAACGATGGTTCACGAAGGGTAGACCTGGACCTCTTGGAGCAAAAAAGAGAATTGGCAGCGTTAAAATGCCTAGAGCATAAGCAACGAGTAGAACGATATTACAACCGGAAGGTTAACCCCAGAACCTTCGTGGGGGGAGATTTAGTCCTCAAGCGGCGACTTCTTGCCGGCAGCAATTTGGGTGTTCCCAAGCTTGAGCCGAATTGGGAAGGACCTTACATCATGCGCGAGATTGCTGGACCAAATGCGTACTACCTCATGACTTCTGAAGGCATTCAGATCCCCAGAAGTTGGAGTGGGGACGACCTAAAGAAATTCTACGCGTAGTCTCTCACAGCAGTCCATCTTGGTGCTCATAAGTTATTCATTTGTAGAGATTCATTCAGAAATTCATTTACATGGGATTCAATCATCAAATTCTGGGATTATTCTCTAGACACCTGGATTTTTCTGTATTATTCTGGAATGCATATCTCCAATATCCTTGTATATTGAGATATTCATGTCGACCTAAGCATCGCTCAGGTATGATCTAAAAACTCAAATCTCGATCATCGTACCCGAGGTTCTGAACCTCGCGCACGATGATACTCACTAACCTTCACTATACGGTGATCACCAAGCCTAGCAGCGCCTGGCAGGCGAGGTTTCCTACAAACATCTGGAACCCTTTCGTAAGCCCATCTGGCCAGCGGAAGGTCTGAAGGCCTGCTCGTAACCTTAGGGCAGTCCCTGATATCGACTTACGATACAAGTCCCCCCTAAGCAGGGTGCCTTCGCTTCCCACTAGGATATCTGTCATTCCAAGAGGGTCAGCCCTTGCCTTAAGTACAAACATCGTACACGATGTTTCAGACGCTCAAGTCCTTTTGGCATTGGGTCAGATAACTCCCCCTAGGCAGGATCTCCACTATTATTACTACTTCTTCCCTGTGCAGGTTTACAAAGAAGTATCTACAACCCTAATGAAGGGAATTCCCGAGGTCAGCCCTTGCCCAAAAGTACAAACATCGTGCACGATGTTTTAAGACGAAAGTCCTTTTGGCATTGGGTCATATAAACCCTCCTAGGCAGAATCCTTCCTGTTATCATTATCCTTCTTATGGATTTCAGGGAGTTTCAAAGTTGAATTCAAGCTATCAGACGGTTCAAAAGCTCTTTGTTATCTTATTAAGGGGGCTTCTTTTAAAACTAGTCAGAATATCTCAAATTCATACAAATATTTGGGACCCTTCCGTAAGCCCATTTGGCCAGCGGAAGGTCTGAAGGCCTGCTCGTAACCTTAGAGCAGTCCCTGATATCGACTTACGATACAGGTCCCCCCTAAGCAGGGTGCCTTCACTACCCACTAGGATATCTGTCATTCTAAGAGGGTCAGCCCTTGCCTTAAGTACAAATATTGTACACGATATTTCAGACGCTCAAGTTCTTTTGGCATTGGGTCAGATAACTCCCCCCAGGCAGGATCTCCACTATTATTATTATTACTTCTTCCCTATGCAGGTTTACAAAGAAGTATCTACAACCCTGATAAAGGGAGTCCCCGAGGTCAGCCCTTGCCCAAAAGTACAAACATCGTGCACGATGTTTTAAGACGAAAGTCCTTTTGGTATTGGGACAGATAACCCCTCCTAGGCAGAATCATTTCTGTTATCATTATCCTTATGGATTTCAGGGAGTTTCAAAGACTGAACTTGAGTTATCAGATGGTTCAAAAGCTCTTTATTATCTTATTAAGGGGTCTTCTTTTAGAACCAGCCAGAATATCTCGAATTCATACAAAGGTACCTGTTCATTACATACACATCAAAATAAAACAGGTATGGAAGACAAACTTTTTATTACTTTCAAAAAATTATAAAAAACAAGATTACAATTCACTCTTCTTACAAAGAAGATGAGTTACCCTTTGTCGATCCTATCCAAAAATCTAAATACTCGATGGATGAGTTCGTCAGACAGGTCAAAACCCTCTTCCTTGTAAGTAGGATCAGCAGCCATGCAAGGGAAAGGATCCACTTCTTCAAGTTCGGCAGCAGTAACCTTCCCCCCTTGAATTAAAGTGGAAGTCAATCCCTCCCATGAGCGCCTGACCCCTTCTAACCTTAGCTTCCTGCAGAGAAGACTAGTCTTGTAGGCTTCCACAGCAGCAATGGACCTCTCGGCGATAAGAGCTTCCTGCTGATCGACGGCTTCAGCGAGCTTCCCCTGCAGGACTTTATTGTCAGCCTTTGCGGCGACCAAGGCAGACTGATGGGCTGCAAGTTCCTTCTGCAGCTTGGCCTTCTCCTCTTGCAGCTTATTCCTCTCCTCGAGCAGCTTGGCCTTTTCCCCCTCAACGGCGTCAAGCTCTGAGGACCTAACCCCGAGCTCGGTCCTCAGGGCCTCTATCTCTTCATCCTTCTGATGAAGCCGAGACCCCTGCTCCAGCACCTGCTCCTCGGTCCTCAGAGCCCTGTTCAGAGCCAAAGGCAAGCGAGCAAGAACCTACAAGCAAGCACAAAATAAGTCAGCACACAGGATTAAAACTGATAAGAGAGCCTGAAAAGGAATCTTTACCGTGGCTACCCTGTTGGCCACTCCCGAGTACAGATCTGGAGTGGAGGTTGCTTCCATCTTCTCCTCCATATCTTGGGCCACTAGACCGCTTCCTAGGGCCAGGCCTACCTCTCCTCGGTAGACTTGACCCTTATTCTCAGCTGGCACGGTGAGGACCGTCATTCTTCGATCAACCCCTGTCGTCCTCACCGCCAACTTCACACCTATATCCCCGAAGACTCCACTGAAATTGGTGCTATAAGGAGGCTCTACACTTCGCTGTCAGTCATGCTCTTCCCCGGCAGCAAAACCCCTCCCCTCTGCACTCCTCGCCTTCTTTTGTGGGGGTTCAGATTCTGCGTTCCCGGAGGAATCCCTTTTTTCTCCATGGACCTCCAGGAGGACCAGTGCCAGGCAAGGTCCCTCCACCTTCTCCTTTTCTTGGCCTCAGTCGGCCTTATCCCTTTCCTTCTTCTCCCCTATGACAACCCCAGTATTACCTTTGGGGGTTGCCTAGGGTTTGGCGGTTGGCATGGGTTCCTTACCTTTTCCTGTGTAACCCAGCTCAGCTAATGTTTTCTTGTCGTCTGAAGTATCCTCAGGAGAGGACACCACATCGACAACGGCTCCACCACAGATTGGCTCTGGAACCTTTATTTTTTCTCCTCCCCCTTCCGCGGCTACTTCTTTGCTGAGTTGGGTGGCAGGGTGCCCCCTCCTAGCCCTCCTCATCGTAACTACGCCAGGAGGGGGGTGACTTCTTTCAAGACGTTGTACCCCAGCGCCTTGGCATGTAAAGAAACATCATTCTTTACATGCCTCAGAAAATCCTTCAAGGGCCAGCTCTGCCCCTTCAACTTCTCCAGATTCCTCAGGTTTTCTTGCCCTGCTACCCACTCACATCCCCAGAGAACTCAGGGGGGCACACCCCGGGCGTCAGAGGGATTCCCAAATCACCTCCGACAAAAAAGTAGTAATCCCTCCAGTCAGAGTGGGAGCTACTCGCTCCCGAAAATATGGCCTTCCTCGTCTTCGACCGTAAAGCTAGACACCCCCCATACCCTAGTACCATCATCCAACTGAACAAACTCCTGAACAACGTCAGAGTCCATGGTATCCACTGAGCTTGTAACAGCTTCAGAAAGGAGTACACATAGGCAATGGCGTTGGGAGAGAGTTGTGCAGGGACAAGCTGGAAGGAGTTCAGAATCTCCCTTACCTCCGGCTGCGGCGGCAACAGCAGGCCGTACTCTACTTGAGCACGGTAGAGACAGACAGCCCCCTGGGGGGGCGGTTCGGTCGAAGATCAGCGGAAGGGGGGATAATCGTCAGGTTGGGATTTCCTCTGAAACCCCTGGTGGTGTTGAGCACCTCGTGCTCCATCAGGAGAGATTCCTGATAGCTGGAATCCTTGTGGAACTGGGCGGCTAGCTCTGCCCACTCGATCTCTCCTCCTCCCATGGTCAAGATTCATTAAGGGAAGGGCGAAGGTCTCTCTTTTTCTCTCTTAGGGTTTAGGGGGTGAAAGGGCGCGTCAGCTGCTCTTCAAGCAAGTTCCCCTTCTTTAAAGAAGAACAGCTGTAACCTTTCACCTTCTAGCCGTCTGATATCCTTGATCAGTGCACGGGCGCCATCAGACCGCTCGTACCCTCTGACAATCTCAGGAATCGAGGCGGCGCACGGGAATCGAAGCGACGCACGGTTTCCCAAATGTCACTTCTCCCCGTCCCGTCGTATGTCGTCCACGTTATTATTCTCATATCGTGTACAAAGGTTCGAGGGATGATCATTCTTTTCCTTATGCACGATATTCTCATATCGTGTACGAGGGTTCGAGGGATGATCATTCTTATCCTTATGCACGATATTCTCATATCGTGTACGAGGGTTCGAGGGATGATCATTCTTATCCTTATGCCCGATATTCTCATATCTTGTACGAGGGTTCGAGGGATGGTCATTCTTTTCCTTATGCCCGATGTTCTCATATCGTGCACGAGGATAACTGCCTCATCTTTCTACTTAGAAATTTTCTTAGCTCATTTGTTGGACTTTTACTTTCACTATGAATTCATGTTCTCTTTTCATAAACTTCGTGCTACCTGTTTCAAACACGAAAGGAGAGATACAGAATAAAGGATTCATTCATAGCAAGTTTTTGAAAAGAAAAATACATTTTCATTTATGATAAAACTTGTTACAAGTCCATTTCTTTGCCCTCACATGTTCCTCTCATGAGTACAGGAAAAAACAAAGAAAAATATAAGGCTTCAGAACTTAGACACCTGGGGTAGTGACCCTGATCTCCTGGGCCCAAGACCCCTCCTCTCTGAGATCAGTCTGTTACGCTCCTGACCACAGACAGCAGATATCCCTGGGGACTCCTCAGTTTTCACGCCTCAGACGATAGTTCCAGCTTCATTGGGGTTATCTATTTGAGAAATGGATCCTTCGAGTGCCTCAAAGGAAGAGGATTCCCCTATCAGGCTGAGGAGCTGGTTGAGGGGAGAAACAGGTCACTTCTGACTCCCTGGCCGATCCTGCGGCTGAGGAGGAGGAAGCATTCGCCCCGACTAACTGGACTCAAGAGGAGTAGTCTGGCTTTTTTCAGGACTTCTCCGGGAAGGAGCTAGCTGATACCCCCAGCCTGTATAGGACTTTGGTGGAGGAATCTCCTCTGGGCAAGGGCTCTCAACGTCGAAAAACCTACCCGATCCCTTAGGACCGCAGAAGGGAAGAACCGTTGGGCCTCTGATGTTCTCCTGATTCAAGATACTCACATCAACCAACGTCTGCAGGAGAACATCAAAAGCAGCCTGACCTTTCACGTGGTGGCCCACCGGTGAGGCGCTGACGATCTTCACCGCCCTCCTCACCGCTTCTTCCAGATCCTCCATACGTCGTCCCCGCCATCCAGAGCTATTTTCCACCAAAGCCCGCAAAGAGTGGACCTCAGACTTCAACAACTCCTCCCGGCGGCGAGCTTCGAAGATAGCCTCCTTCGCCCCTGACGAAGCCTCCCTGGCCTTGGTCAGCTCCTCCCTTAGCCTCCTTCTTTCCTCTCTCAAAGCCTCTCTCTCATCGTCCAACTCCCTTATTCTTTTTTGGAGGTCTTTGACATGAGCAGTGTGGGCTTGATTCACATCTGACAGATTGCGATGGAATTTCCTTTCTCGCAACCTCATTTTTATTAGCCCACTTTGCGTTTACCTGGGCCATGGAAGCCAACCTATCTTCCAACCGGTGCAGCCTCCCTAGCTCCTCCTTCTGATCACTCAGAGAACACTTTGTAACTTGGGACAAAGCGCCCTCCAAATCCCTTATCTTCTGAAGGTAGTGGGACTCTACTACTTCCTTACCCTTCAGAGATTTCACCACCTCCAGGACCTCAGAGGTGTTCCCCAAGATCTTCTCCTCCTCCCTCCTTATCTCACATAATCTGTCCCCCAGCACACTCCAGGCCTCGCCAGTACCGGAGATAGCGCTGGAGGCAACTAGGAGGACCTTTCTCTTCTCAATCGCTACCTTCGCTTCGCCTCCTGGCCCTTCAATACCAGGAGCGCTTGTAGAGGCAGTAGGGAGGGATTCTTCCTTCTTCTCCTTAGTGCCTTCCTCCATCTTGGCACCTTCCTCCTTCCCGTCCTTCTTATCCTTCTCTTCCTTCTCCTCATCACTTCGGAGGTCTAATGGAGGGAGAGAAAGGAGGAAACGCTTCATTTTCTTCTCAGAAGCGGGGACTGGGACACCAAGGGAAGAGGGACCGCAAACCAGCAAGGGAGATTTCTTCACACCCCCTTCTTCAACCCCAAACCTGGGAAGGAGTCGCTCAAACTCCTCATCCTTGAGAAAGACCTTCCCAGGCGCTAACTTCTCCCCTGTAACTGTCTCACTCATCAAGGCCACCTCCTTCAGTTCCCCGGCCTTTTGAGGCAGTTTGACGGGAGAATCAGAAACAACCACCACCTCAGCAGCTTCCGTGCCCACCGTCTCTTGCACAGACTCCAGTACCTGCGCCAAAACGCCGGCTACCTTGGCTACCGGGACCTCTTCTTCACCGGGAGCCACGGCGGCAGGAGCCGGCGTCTCCGGCCACATCCCCTCTTCAGGCGGCTCCACCAACATCTTCTTCTATGGAGGAGGAACCTCAGCCGGAGTCCCGCCTGCTCTCTTCTTCTTGGAGATGCTCGCCAGGTCGGTCCATTCTCTTTCTTCCGCCATTTTCTCTCTAAAAACTCTCTTGCAGGGAAAAATTTCGGAGAGAAGGCAAAAGGATACGAATCGGCGGGCGCCACCCCCATCTTATCCTTGCAGGCCTTGGGCAGCGTGTCCACCCTCGCGACGGTTCGCATTCCAGGACCCATATCAATATTCGCGCCCTGACAATGCGGGGGGCTGATGTTAACACGTGGTTCCTGCGCTGCATCCTGACCGTACACGTGACGCCCGGCTGGCCTCCACTTGATTGATTGATTTGCTGACTCATCTCTTTGACTTTACAGGACTTTTGACCAGGTCAAACCTCAGCCACGAGGGTTCAACCTAACCTCGTTCCCCGATATCACAGGATACCCCTGATAACATCGGGCACGAGGTTACGGAGCAACGCCTGTCATAGTCAGCTCCACCTACCGCGCCGTTCCCCGTACAGGCACCCTTTCCCAGAACCGCAAATCAAGGATCCGCATGCTCCAGCCGTCACGGATCCCCAGAAAAGGTACCAGTATTAAATGATATCACCTTCCTCTTCAGCTGCAGGCCTCTCTGGTGGCAGACAAACGGCGCAGACCCAGAGCCTGTCTATCACCTTTTCTCCGAAAAACCAGGGTGAAGCCACGCACTCCAACGGCTATAAATACCCCTGAAACAGTCCCCAACAGGGATAGGAACTCTCATTTATTGTAACAGAGCCCCAACTGAGGAAGCTCTCTTCCTTCTTCTTTTTCTTTTCTTCCAAACAACCCTGTACAAGGCCTTCAGGGCCACTTTTTCTCCATTAGTGAAACCTTCTTCGCTGATCGACCGGTGGACGTAGGGGATTTCCTCCCTGAACCACCTTAAATCTCTGTGTGTTTCTCTGGATGCTCTGAACTGGTTTCTCCCTTGAGCTTTCATTAACAGGCTCACCCCTTTGCGCGCCGCCGTCTCCCGGAACTCTCTTTCTCTTTAGTGTTTCCTGGGACCCCCACATCCTACGTCAACAACAATAGTGCATAAATACTATGATATAATATATTTTAAAGTCAGTCAATGGAAGAAGTTGAAACAAAATTGATTCATACAAAAAGTTGATTACAATATAACCGCATTGCAGTTAAATAACCAATCAAACATTGATTCATTGCACCTTAAACTAAAAATTAGTTTGGCATTTTTTGTTGATTTTATAACTAGGGTACAGTATTAAGCAAGGTTAGGGCAGAGGAGTATTTAGTCGCATGTGTTTCGGTAGAATATGCAATTAATTATTATGACGATTTAAATATTTGTACGGTAGATTTTCTTTATTTATTTCTAATTTTGATGACAGTTATAATGTGACACAATCATTGTAATCCACTAAGTAGGTAAATATTCAGTCCTCGTTACATGGTGCTTTAATTCCTACGACACTTATACAATTGAATAAAACGAATGTTACATGTTTCAAAAAAGCAATAAATGGCACAAATATGGGAGGCGCTACACAAACGATCATCTATCTTATTTCCTAATATGATTTCACATTTAGGTAGTTATTAATAGATATTAGACAATTGACTTGATGCCGCAGTTATTCATTATTGACAACCCAATCATGGTGTGTATTCTGCAATGCCAGGCAATAGGCGATGATGTATGAAGAGATCATTCTAATATGCTTTCTCCGTCTATCTTACTCTCTTACTCTTATCTCTCCCTCTCCTTTTCTTCTCGGGTAGCTGTGCTGGCTCCGACTCACGAAATCATCGCCAGTGACCTCGTTTCCCTCCTCTGTGCTGTCGGATGTCCAGCGGAGCACCGTCCTCCATCCTCTTCTCTTCTCTCTCCTTCCCACTCCCTCTATCTAAATGAAACGATCGAATAGAAGAAAAGCAAATACGAGGGATTACCTACTTCGAGTTCTACGGCGCGAGGGCCTGGCTTCCTTCCCTTGATTCGCCGGCAACGCCACCATCACCGCCTCGAGGCGGCCACCTTTTCTCCCCCTCTTTCCCGTTAGCACTCACAAAAGGAGGAGAGAATTTCTCTCCTCTCCCTCTAACCAGCCACATCTAGCGAGAGAAGAATTTCTTCCATTCTTTTTTACCCCCTTCCCAATTAAATAGAACCTGTTAGAAGCTAATATATTTATATATATACTTAAATTAAATATATTTTTTATAAAATAAATTATATATATATATATTACTAGAGTTCCTATATAAAAAAATTTAAGGCACCTTAAACGGACACGTTTGGTTCGTTGTTATCTTGGTATTATATTATATAATTTAGATGTCATCTTTTAAATAATAATTTTATAAGTTAATCGAAAATTATGTATAGTTATCATTATACTAAATAATTATTTTTTCTAAATAACATAACATAATGTAAAGATAACATTGAATCAAACTCACTCTTAGTAAATTATCAAATATATATTTTAGCAAAGTGTAGATTTATTGAGACTGACTCACTCATCAAATAATCTAATTTATCCTAGCACTATTAGAACAATCATATATAAATTCTGCTAAAATAAAAATAACTGACAATAGAATTTCTCATTATACTAAAAGCTTGTTAAACTTTCAAGTATTTTTTTCTTAACCATATGTAAAACATTTAAGTAATAAATTTTTAAACCTATACAAATTGAACTCAATAAATTATTAATTATCAATTAACATAAATATATATTAATAAATATTAAAATACATAATTATAATATAATCATAATAGAAAAATTAAATTTCTCTACAATAGAAATGGAGAGAAACCTAGGCCTCACAGGGTAGCTGAATTTGTAAGTAGTTCACGTAATTAAAATTTTCTAATAATTTATTTTTGAAGTTACTGTTATTTTATGTAAATTTAAAATCAATAAATACCTTCTCAGGAATGATCATACAAACTTCTTATTGAGAAAACTGCATTGTCAATTTTAAAAAATGTACCCATTAAGTTTAAGAATCTATTCGTAATAAAATCCTGCTCAGATAAAATATCAAATAAACATATCTCTAAAGATAGATATATTGTAATAATTTCCATAGTAAAAATTAAATAATATATCTTAATTAATATTATTTTGTAAAAATAATATTCATATATATATATATATATATAACTTGAATTTATAACAATACAAAACACCATCATTATATCCTATCAATTTAACTATTTTTAAATATTTTAGTAACTATATTTAATTTAATTTTACATTTTTCACCTATTGTACTTAAAATTTATACTACGTATATTTCAAATAAATTTATAAATATTAATTTTTAATATACCAAGTGCAACATAAGTGTATAGAGTTTTTTTTTTCTGAATTTAAATAAATTGACCAACTTCATTATGGAATTTCTCAATCTTATTCCTTCACTTCTTTTCTCTTTTCTTTTTTTCTTCTAAAATATAAGTTTATATTCCACTAAAGTTGATCAATTTCATTTCAATCAAAGATCATTTCAATTAGGCCAAAATTTTCACGTTTTCAAGGCAAAATTCTTAGAAGTTAAATTGTTGAATCAAAAGTCAAAAATTATGACATACGTTTTATCCAAATTATCAAAATCAACACTATCATTATTATTAAAAACTATTGAAACTGATAAGTCACATTTGCAACAAAAATAAAAGTCCATGATCAAGAAAAGCTCAGGGTTCGAGAAATGAGAAAAGGTTGGATTCGTAAAAACTACATGACCAGCGGCTTTACTCGAGAAAAGTAGCCGTACCTCCCTCAACATGTCATTTTTCAAGTACAAAAGTTCACATTTCAGTAAGATGGCTCATCACAGGTTTAAAGAGGCCATCTCGAAAGTTGTTACACCTTCACTTGGTTTGCATCCACATCTTTGGGGGCAGACGTGTTGCCTTCCTCAATCTCAACATTTCCCTCATCCTTTTCAGCATCCTGTGTTTGAGCCTCTTCCATTTCATCATCATCTGAAAAATAAAAATCTTATTACCAAGATGGTATTCCAGAGTACATTCATTCAACATTAAAAAGCAAAAAGAGAAGCTACAGGAAGTGTTTGACAAAATTACAATGATGCGACTCGTGCAATTTATTCCTCTCACAATAACCATTTTTATCAATCTTTCAAATGCATCTTTAACCAGTTCTATTCCTATTTGTTTGTGATATAGCCTTCTGTATTAGAAGACAAAGTCAACAAACAATAACACCAAGACCTAGATTAAGACCTTTCACAACTTTTCAGTAGCCTTTTGAGTATCTTAGCTAGCCTTCCACTTAAAGTACTTAATTCGGTTTTTTATATTCTTCATCCAAAATGTACAATTTGTGGGGGAAAGCAACATTTACTGGGCAATGCACTCTTCAGTGCAACCCAACCATAAAAAGTCTAATGCCCATGCACATGCCCATGCACATGCTTCCATGCTAACCTCTACAATTATATCAAAAGTGCAGCATGCAAAATTCTGACCTTCAATCTTTTCAGCATCCATGTCAAACTCATCATCCCCACCCATATCCAACTTCTGCATAGAAAAAAACAAAATTTGGTCATTACATCTTCATTTCAGAACCGAACTAATGATAAACCGAGAAGTTTGCTCACTGAAAAATCCATATTCCCGTAGTCCACGTCACCAACTGCACAAGAGAATTCCACATAAAAGCATCAGGAAACAGTACATTTTTTACGCATTTATAAATAGGTCATTCACAGTATATCAAGATTATGAAGTTGTTATCATTTACATTTATTATCTTTTTCATCATCCTCATCAATCCATTTGTCCCAATCGACTTTCAGAAATAGAGGTGGCTTTCCTCCCTGTTTCACCAATCTACTCCACCACTTCTTCTCAGCCTTCTTCACAAGGTAACATATGTGCCTCAGGCCAACAGCAGCTTTGCTTTCCTAGAAAGCACAGAGCACTCATCAGTTCGATTCACATCAAAACTGAAACACCGAGACAATCTTTTTCAACAGGAACATACCTCCACATTAACCTTATCATATAACTCCATGTCGACTTCATATGGTTTGCCATCAGGACCAACAGCAGAGAAATAGAAATGGCCCTCTGGTTGAAGAGTTAACTTCACATTTTTGGCATCAGGAAGTTCAATGGTAATAAAAACTTTGTCAGACCTTTGGGCCCATGTAGTAGTTGGATGCCGGCTGAACAATCAAAAGATGCAAAACAACACTAGCACATAAAATGGAGGACAACTTTTTATTTTCAGCAAAGGAAGTTTCAATCCCAGGGGCGAGATATTAGTTGTTTCAGCTACTGATAAAGACGAGAAAGAGAAAACTGTAAAAATATATGAAAACGCATGCAAATTACATATAACACCACCTGACTGAAGATGTTCAAGAACTTCAGCAGCAAGTATTCACACGTTAATTCAAAAGTACACAGAGACCATTCACACAAATCCCCAGCCACATTTCATACAACATATTCTATTTTCATGCTAAAAGTATTAACATAATTTCATTCTTGCCAAAGTCAACAACCTAAGACATGAAAACTCAATAATATTCACAGAATAACTTGAATATAAAAACATATATGCAAGAGCAAATCCCTTAACTTTTATTAGGCTATCCAGATTGTCTGAGTTACAGATATTTGTTACTGTCTTTGTTTTGTCACTACAACTTTTTTTTCTGCATCTTCACAACAGTTTACCACATTAGCATTTCTTCCATTTTTAAATACTTACAAACATAAATACTAAAATATAAAATCTTAAATCATAATTAATGGCATACTTACACAGACACCTCTTCTTATAAAGTGATTAATATCTGCTTCTCCTAAAACATATAAAAAAGATAAATCCTTCAAGAAAGGAACATTAAAAAGAATATAACTATTGTGATATATATTATTTTATGAGTTGAGTCAGTTATTGAAACATATACTGAATAAAAGTTTGTAGAGTCAGCCATTAATTATAATTTTAGCTTTTACATTTAAGGGCTTGTTTGTTTGTAAGGTTTAATTTTAATAAGATTAAAATTAAATTTACATAGAGATATTTTTTTATTGAAAGTTGTGAGGGATGTGATATAAAGTTAGTTATTATGTTGGGATATGTAAGAGATGTGATATAAGTTAGTTATTATGTTGGTAATGTATGTAAGATGTGAAATAAAGTTAATTTTTAATATTAAATTTTATGTGTGATGTGATATATTTGTTTAAAATTAAACCAGGTTAATTTTGAACTGTCAAATAAAGCAATTACTTATAATTTTAGCTTTTACTCTTTTAGAAAAATAACAATATATATCATAGGCACAGCTAATTAGAGGTTTAAAACATATATTCTTATACAACTGCTCAACAATCATTAGAAATAATAAACTCTTAGGCCTTGTTTGTTTACGAGTTTAAATTTAACCTGGTTTAATTTTAACCAGGCATATCACATCACACATAAAATTTAATATTAAAAATTAAATATATTTCACATCCTACACATATTACTAAAATAATACCTAATTTATATCACATCCCTCACATATTCCAACATAATAACTAACTTTATTTCACATCATTCACAACTTTCAATAAAAAAATATCTCTATCCAAATTTAATTTTAACCTTCTTAAATTTAACCTCACAAACAAACACACCCTTAGTTTGAAGCCTCAACCGTATTAAAATCACTATAAAACTTCCCACAACTCAAAAGAATAATAGAAGAAGAAAAAGTAAAGAAATAATATTACTAGGACAAATTTTATTAGAATTTTTTACCAAACGATCTAAAGAAGTTTAATAATAAACTTTGAAAAAATTTATGAAATCAGAAATAAATTATTCAACTTATGAAAAAGAGTTTATTGTTATATTAAAATCTATTAAATACTTACAACTTTAGTTGTTAATAACCAAATTTCATATAGTTATGGATAATAAAAAATTATTTCATTATATTACAATAATGACAACAAATCAAGCCTTTATCTCACTAAGTTAGGTCGGCTACATGAATAATTTATTTTTTATTGCGCTTTATTAAATAACAAATCTTCATTTAGCTCTAAATATGTAATATTATCTTTATAGTTTTTAACCATGTCTTTTCTGACCTTCTTCTTCCTCTTTTTGTATAGGCAAAATCTAATAATTCAACTGTCCTTGAGTTTTTATCGACCTACAACTTATATGTCAAACCATCTAAGCTGACTCTCTCTGAGCTTATCTTTAATTGAGGTCACTCCAATTTTCTTGCAGATAAACTCACTATGAAGCACGGACACGATACGGGGACACGACGACACGACACGGCGATACGACAAATTTTTAAAATATAGAACACGGACACGGTAGGACACGACAGATATATGATAACAAAACTTATATATAGAGCTCAAAAAATAAAAGGAGATGCAACTCAATTGGTAGAGCGCTCGCTTTGCATGCGAGAGGCACGGGGTTCGATCCCCCGCATCTCCATTGTTTTTATCTTCAAAAAAACTTATATATTCAATAACAACAATTCATATTAAATAAAATTAATAAATCATCAATCTCAAAATTAGAATAATCAACTCACAACTATTGGTAGAAAAGTGACCCAAAATTGTCTTCTCACAATAACATTATACACAACAAATAAACACAATAAAAGAATAAGCAAATCACATTCTGATATTCAATTTCAGTGCATTCACTAAACCAAAAAATAAAAGTTAAAATATTAATTGTAGAACTGCCATAAGATAACACATTCAAATGTTAAAATAAGCAAGTGTTTGATATTACAAAATTAAAAATTCATCAATTTTCATAATCAGATATTTTCATAAGTATCTTCTTCATCACCAATTTTTTCATCCCATTCCTCTTCATCATCATCTAATAGCATCACCTCAAACTCGGGCTCATCAAGTGATAATTCAGCCACTTCAAACATACATGTATTCTCCACTGATGATATTGTATCTGGAGCAACATCCCACATTTTAGAATTCCCTTCCATATAATGCTTGTTCCTTCTAGACAAAAAACGCAAATCTCCAATTCCTTTCACAACAAGAAGATGAAGAAGGTTGGCTAAGTAATCTTATAGCCAATTTCTGTAGATATTGAGCATCAGCATCATAAATGGTCCACCATGCAAGAGGGTCTAATGTTGCTTTATCTATCATACAATCCATATTACCAAATATGCCTTGTTGCAGAAAATATCTTGCAAATTCGGCATTGACAAATTTTCGTTCTTCATTGTCGGGGAAGAGTTTCTTTAGGCATTTGATTCTTTCTTGTTGTATTTCAGGATCATTATTAGGAGCCTCAGAAAGCCATTTTTGACTGCAGAATCTACATAAATATATAACAATAAAAATTAATGTAGTGGGGTGACAATGTAAAAAACTTCAATTATGACAATATAAAAACTTCAATTATTTTATTTACCTTGGGGTTAACGAATGCGCTAAACAATGTAACGGAGTGTTGCTCTTTGTCCATCTTTCAATCAAAATATCATAAACAATATTGAAGAAAGAAGAATTTTTCGTATCGCTTTTTCCTTCATGTCTAAAGATGATTGTCTTCACTTTCTCTATCATAGTGTCCCACATATCATATATTAAATGAAGACATGACACATCAGTGTCAGCAGCTCTCAACATGTCATATATTGGCTCAGTAAAATCAAAAATATAATTAACTTTATCCCACCAAATATCATCCAAGATCTTCTCCTTAATAAATCTTGCTTTCTCAACATCATCCTCTCTGTAAAGACTCCACTTATCACAGACAACCATATTGACTAATCCTTGTTTATCTTTTTAAACATCTTAAGCATAACAATTACTAATGCAAAACGAGTATCTGCAATAGCCAGCATTTTCAACTTCACATGTTCATTAAACATACTTAATCTCATAGCATGATTCATGATGAAATTTTTTATAAAAATTGCATCATTTGCTACCTCTGAGATCCAATGACACTTTTCATATGTGATCTCATTACCTTCAACATGTTTTGCAGAACATATATTTTTTAGTGCCAAATTTAAAGTATGGACAACAAGAAATCCAAAAAATATGAGGAAATTGTTCCTCTATTAATGCTCCAGCAGCTTTACACACAGGAGCATTATCAGTAATAATTTGGACAACTTTTTCTGGCCCAACCTCCATAATAACAGATCTCATTAGAGAAGCAATGAAGTGTTGTCCTTATACTCTCCTTTTGTGGTTCACAGCAGTAAGAAACATAGGAAAATCATCACAAACTGCCATAAAATTGATTAGAGGTCTTCTTTGAAGATCAAACCACCCATCAGAGACAATTGCAACACCCTTTATACACTACATTTCCTTAATAAGTAATAATTGTCTTTCTATGTTGGCTTTCTCCTTCTGCAAAAAAGTTATCCTCAAGCTATTATACCCAGGAGGTACATAACCTGGAATTGTAGTACTTATAGCAATCTTCAACATATCAACTCAATATGGGTTTCTTGTCAAATGAAAAGCCAAACTTGATGAATAGAAAGTCTGAGCAATAGCTTCATTCAATTGTTCTCTTGCTTGTATGTTAAAGGCTTTTTCAATAGATGATCCCCCTTTTGTTTTTCTTTTCCTAAGCTCAAATCTCTCCATTCGTTGTGTATTAGATCCACTAGATGATGCACCAAAAGTCATTGAAGTAGCTCTTATAGGTGCTACACATGGAAGAGGTACTTTTCTTATTTGGGAATTCTTTTTTGCTTTTTCTACTTGTTCATCCAACTTTTGTAATTCAACTAGTTCATGCTCTTTAACTTTGGGACATCCTCGAATCCCAAATCCTGATAATTTTAATAGATGTGCCTTTACTCTAGAATATGTGCCCCTTAGCTCAGCATGACAATAGTTACATTTAAACAACTTGTTACCACCACCAGGTCCAAGGCTATCAAGCTTTGTTACATATTTTCATAATGGAAAAAAATCATTCCCAGATGTGTTATCAGTAGCCTGAGATTCTTCAGCTTGAGACATTTGTAAATTTTCCTACGAAAAAATTAGATATGACAAATACATAGAATAAATCAATCAAATAGAAATATGTCAAATCTATCTTAAAATGAAGAAGTTACATATGGTGATTCGGCGAATAAATTAAATAGATATCAATTGATTACAAACAAAGGATAAAACATAATTCAATAATTATTAAACCTGTCATTTCTGCTACTTAAATGAAGTCTGAAAGAGCAAAACATCTGAAAGAGCAAAAAAGAATTGCTAATTCAGCCCACAAAACCTTAAGGAAAGACCGAAAGAGCAATAATTCAATAACTGTGAATCTTCAGGAAAGAACATAACATCTGAAACAGGACAGACAACAAAAATGACATTTCTAACATCTAATACTAAAGGATAATTGCTAATTTAGCCCACAGAAACACAAAGGAAAGGGCATGAAATAATGTGACGATAGAACAGTAGAATGTTAACAATCTGGGAACAAATGGATGAAAGCAAAGAAGCATAACAATCTAGCAAAAATGGCAAGTTAATGAAAACAGTAGAGCAATTCAAAATTCAGCCACAACATAAAAAAAATCAGAAATCTTATAAGGATTAGAGTAATGCAGCGTGTGCGGTTTACCTCAGTGTCTCGATGGAGAAGTGGGGATGACCGACGACGTGGCCGGTGATGTGGCCGGCGACGTGGCCAGCGACGTGCGCAGGTTGGGAGGAAGGCGAGGTCGAGGGATAGGACGTGCGAGAGTAGCCGGCGAGCCGCAAGAAATGATCCACGCGAGGCGAAAGCCACAAGAGCTGCGGCGAGAGCCCGAGGAACAAAGCAGACGACGGTGGCGAGAGATCTGCGCGAGGCGACGGCGGCGACTGGGCGGGAGTTCCGCGTGAGGCGACGATGGCAAGAGATCTACGCGAGGCGACGGCGGCGACTTGGCGGAAGTTCCGCGTGAGGCGACGGCGGCGAGAGATCTGCGCGAGGCGACGGCGGCGATTGGGCGGGAGTTCTGCGTGAGGCGACGGCGGCGACAGATCCGCGCAAGAGGAGACAGCGAGCCGCGAGAGTTGCGGCGAAAGCACAAGGAAGAGGAGCCGAAGAGGCTGCAAGAGACGATCACGCGAGCTCTGCCGCCGACCGACGATTCGCGACGCGCGGGATGAGGGATGCGCAGCAGCCGAGCATTCGCAGAGCCGGGACGCGGGCGCGGGTCACGCGATTAGAGTTAGGATTTTTGAGATATTTTTTTATTTTAAGATTAATTTTATAGTAAAAGATATAAATAATTTTTTAAAATAAGTGTCCAAAGTGTCCCGCATAAGTGTCCAGCAGTGTCCAAAAGTGTCCGGCCGTGTCCTCAAGTATCCTAGCGTGTCCGAGGAGTGTCGGGTTTTTTTTTTAATATTATTTTATTCGGACACGCCACTTGGCGTGTCCGACACGGTGTCCCCCCGTGTCCGTGTCCTAAACAGTGTCCGACACGATACTTCATGCAAAATAGAAGTGTCTGTGCTTTATAGTATACTCATTTCTCATCTTTTTCTTTCACATGTATTCGTTTATCCACCTTAACATTCTCATTTCTACGACACTCATCTTATTTATGTGTTTCTGCTTTATAAACCAACATTCAGCACTATATAATATCGCTAGCCTAACAACTGTTATATAAAATTTACCTTTAAGTTTAAGCAAAATTTTTCTATCACACAATATGTAGAGATAGAATACGAAAAACAAATTTCAAATACACTAATGTCACCAAAAACAATATCTTTACAATCAGACTAGTCCAAAAGCAAGAGTAGTATTGACTTTATTTCATGTCAAATTAGTCCATCTTTAGGTCATAGTAGAAATCTTCTTTATTTAGTAGATGCATGATGTCCCTTTTAAATAATTAATAATTAACAATTTCTTTTTATTATAGAGAATGTGATGCATTATTCACTAGAATGTTATGTAAGGATGACCCCTAACTTGTGAAAGGAATCCATCCAGACTAGCTCTAATAATAACATCCTTCATCCAAACTGTCTCCTAATAATAACATCCTTTGTTCTCTCAGTTCTTCTTCTCCCTTTATTTTGAATTAAGGGTTTAGAGTTTAAATTTTAAGATTTGAGTATGTTTGTTTGTAAGGTTAAATTTAATAAGGTTAAAATTAAACTTAGATAGAGATATTTTTTTATTGAAAATTATGAATGATGTGAAATAAAGTTAGTTATTATGTTGGGATATATGAGGAATGTGATATAAGTTAGTTATTATTTTAGTAATATGTATAGGATGTGAAATAAAGTTAATTTTTAATATTAAATTTTATGTGTGATGTGATATGTCAGGTTAAAATTAAATTAGGTTAATTTTTAACTTGGAGACAAACGGGGAAGGGATTATTTTATGGACTTCTATTTAGTATATGTTTTAATCACCAAAGTAACTCATAACATAATAAATTAGACAAGTCACTTCATAAAAAACTTATCGAAGTAGTTAAATAATTATTTAATAACATATTCACATAGAAGATGGAACCAACAAGCAATGGATTACAATGGCTTCTACATAATATTAAATTTCAAAAACCATAGAATATTGCTATGAATACAGCTGAATGGCGAAAATAATACACATAACTGACCAACTTGTTGCGTTAAGGCTTGTTGAAACGAATGAACTGTGAAAAAGTTACCATTGGGATTGGCTTAAATACTAACCCTTGGCTTGAATATTAACTCATATGTATCTATCCAATTTAGTTACCCAATTCAAGCCTCAATACCAGTACCATAAGTCTTAACATCAACACTACGATGTCAATCTGTACAATGACACTCTCAACCTCAACTTGGCAGTCAAACCTCAACAATAGTCGAGCCCAGGCATCACTAAACTGACGGCACACCACTCAAGGTTGTGCTTCGATCTCAATGCAACAATCTGGTATCCATTGTATTAATGCCCAACACTCGGTTGGCTTTGTAGCCCAACATATATCTTGTTCCAGCAATGTGTCAATAGCTCTCAAGTTGAGAAATTCAATGTCTTCCAACATGGCCCATGACCCTCAACATCTACCATTAGACATAATATAAACACTTAAAGTGGTCACCAATTCATTACAACATTTCACGAATTGGGAATTGAATTTTGAATTCAAAATATTTAAATAAACTACACAAAAGTTGGAGCTTAGTATTTTCTAAATGACTTTTGCTATTTTTGAATCTTCTTTTGTATCCATACAGTAGTTTCCTCTCCTTACCTTTTAATCTGTTATGTTCTTTCTAGTGAAATCTTTTGTCTGTTGCTGTTGAGGATGTAGTCCTATTCCGGAATTAATCTCATAATCTCTATGCTTATGCTTGTTAACATAAATATCCATCAACAAACATCAGACAGACGAGAGCATGAGGATGATGAGTTTTGATTCTTTTTTTATGGTATTTAATTGAAGGGATTGATTTGAAGGCTTTGAGTTCCATTGATATCATTTCTATTTTTGATTAATTGTTTATTTTCTTTTAACTTATGGGTGTATAATCATCATTCCTTTGTAAACTCACGTTAAAACCTTATATCGAAAATGTTCCTTTAAGCTTCCAAATTGTGACATTACAATTGCCATATTTTCTTTATTTATTCATTTATCAATACCGAAATTTTATTACCTTTTTACGAATATTCTTTGTATGGACTTATATTAACTACATGATCTGTATCTAATTTATTTTACTTTTATTAATAACTTGTGAGCTTTGTCGTAATTTCAATATTTTCAGGAAATTATTTTTATATTAAAACTCATTTGTGCTAAATTTTAACCCTAACTTGATGACTTTGTTTTTATAGAATTGATAATTACTTTTATGATGTGCAGTTTAGACATATATCTTTTGATTAATTAGAGCTATTTGGTTAGTATATATTTATCTGGAGATCATTATGTACCCTAAAACATAGGCTTCATAGTTGTGCCTACAACATTGAGTCTTAATTACATTGGTTTCCCGTGAGACTAGTTTCTTTAAATTGCAACTAATAAACCTACACAAATTATTAATCATCAAATGTCAACATAAAGCTAACCTAAATTTAAGATACCTACAACAATGAACTGTAAATCCAATACATATATGTATGCACATATACATGTATATATGAATATATAAATATATACATACATATATATATATATACATACAACATTTGGACACACGTATAAATTGACGTCAGCGACATAAAAAGTTATTCTAGGTCTTTAAGTAGTTTGTCTAAAAAATATGACTGTCAAATATCAAACTCTACGAAATTTGTGGAAAAATGTATCAAAGTAACATGCCAGCAATATTTCTTTGACTTTCCCCTCGTGCATGTCAACAATCTTTGTTGAAGATGGTTATTTAGCTTCAATTCTGCCTGCCACATATATGACAAAGCTGAAATTTTCATATGGATTCTGACTTTAACGTAAGTACCGCAAAAACAGGGCAAGTCCTCAATCTAAAAAAACTCCAAACTTTACCAAGTAAACTTTTATTAATATGTTATATTTATTTTATATCATACACAATTTTAAATATTAAAAATTAATTTTATTTCACATCCTACATATACTTCAATAAAATAAATAAATTTATTTCACATCCAACAAAATATTTATTAACTTTATTTCACATTATAATATTAAACTAATTTTATTTTTCTCTCAATCTTAAAAAAGTTAAAACAACCCCAAAATTAATGTATAATTAATGGGAGAAACATAATATTTTACTTCAAACTTTTCTTCTTAATTTTTGTTAAGTTTAAGTTTTGTGTGCATAATATTTTTCTTGGTGGAAGGATTTTTCTTTGAGAAGAAAAAGAAGGCTATCAAAGCCGAGAAGGATATAGAAGCAAAGTGACTATCAATGGTTGCTTGAGCAAAATATAATTATGTCGATCCTAATTGTTGATGCAAGCTTTCATGAAATGATAGTTAATGGATAAGATGAAGTAGGCATAAAAAAGAGTAAAATGAAAGAAGTGAAAAAAAACAAACCTTTACCAAGAAAACAATGAAAGGAAAAAATTATAACGTCAAAGAGACAGTTTGAAAAATGCAGTAAATCTACAAATTTTTCAAAATCTAAACAAAGATCATAAATACAACAGAGTTAATGTTACATATAGCTGTCTGAGAAAAAACTATTGCATTCGAGAAACGTAACAACTCATTTTTTTGGAATCAATGAATGCACAAAACATGAATATGCAAGACCCACCAATGAACTAGAAAACAAAAAATGACATTAGCAGGAAATAATGCTAATCTATAAGCCAGCCCTTATGGGTGTCAAGCCTTCTGCGACTCCTGCTCATGTTAGCAGCCCACCTCTTTCTAAAGAGGAAAGGGACAAAGCTGTAGTTGTTGAGTCCTCGCGTGAAAATATCGGACGTCCACTACGATGTTTCCGGTGCCAAGGTTTTGGCCACATCGCTGAGTATGCCTCCAAAGTCTTGATGATAGAGCAGGTCCTCGAGAATACCCTCCTATCTGCTGAGGATATCGAACCGATTTATATAGCTGACCCAGCATATGAGAAAGAATACGAAAAATATAAGTATGAGACGCACGAGGAAGATAGTTATACGATAGAAGTTAAAAGTCAAATTGAGAAAACAGTCATAGAGCTGAGTCATAAAGAAGAGCAGACCATAGATTCGAAAGAGGCCACTAAATCATCTTATTGTGTTGATGACACTATCGATCATATTGAGATGATTATAGGTCACGATCGTTTTGAGGTCAATAGGTTTGATTTAGTTAAGCATACCTATGCATATCCTCGATTTAGTAAAAACTCGACACCTATAGACTAATATAGGCAGATGACACATGAGACTGAGTGGTTGGCTACGCGAGCGTCTAGCTGGTGTGTTGTACAGTTCGCCAGATATTTCTGAAGGACTTTATGGCACCTATTAGGAACTGCGTCTCTCGTGATTTTAACATATTCTCCACATGACTATAATCAAAATTAATTATCCAGTAGGCACTAGTAAGGTCGTAAATCGAGTCTGCATACATTTATATCATAGGCATGAGTCCATTTGATGTCATGCATGATTATAAGCCTAAAACCCCCACTAACCTTATTCCCCTACCACTACATCATAGAATTTCTGAATCTGCACAATCATTTGCTTGAGCATATTAGGCATTTGTATCAAGAGATCAGTAAAAGAATAAGTCTCAGCAATGAGACTTATAAAAAATTAACAGATGCCCATAAAAGATTACAGATATTTTCTAAAGGTGATTATGGGTTGATTCGACCTGAGCGATTCCCTTTAGGGGTTGTTAAGAAGTTACAAACTCGTGGGGTAGGTCCATTTAAAATATTAAAGAAGCTTGGATCAAATGCATATGTGGTTGATTTACCGACGGATTTTGGGATCAGTACTACATTTAACATTTCAGATCTGGTGGCTTACAAAGAACCAACAGCAATACTCAATGATCCATTTGAGCCTTCTTCTACCATTGAGAAAGAACCTACACCTGAGTGTCCACTTTCATAGTCTTCCACAAAAAAAGAATAAATTGAGCAAAATTCTTGATGATCAGATAATATCGACTAGAAATCGCGGATATCAGAGATATTTGGTCAGGTGGAAAGGTTTGTCATCATCAAAGAATTCTTGAATCACTAGAGATAAGCTGCAGCAGCTTGATCCGGACTTGCTTGAGAGGTACTGCAGCGGAGTTGACCCTTACTTGACGGGGTCGAGTTCTTCGCACCCAGGGAGAGTTGGTGGGGACACGACGACATCGGACCGTCGATTTATTCCATGCAGGGTCTACACTCGACGGTCGAGATCTCACCACGTGGCGTCGATCTGGATGGAGGATTGATATCTAAAGATTTGGCAGCAGGCACGATTGGTGGTTGATCAGTAGATTGGAAATCCCTATTTAAATCAATTTATTGATTTGAATGGGAATATTCCAAATTTTAGGCTGATCTCGTTTATTTTCTTCTATTTTTAGATAGTCGCATTTGGCATGTTGTAATCAATTTTATTTCCGCATTTATTTCTGTAATTTAAATTTCGATTGTAATCGCCTATATAAAGGCAAGAACTAGTACTGTTTGTTTCAATCCTGAAATAAAATTATTTTGAGCTTGAATATTGCGTGTTATATCCCGGTGAAGGGAAGGGTTAGGGCCTTGGTTAAAAATCCCTAAATACCTTAAAGAAATTTAAAGTATTCCCAACTCTTCTCGATTTTTTCGCAGTTCACAAGTTTATATAGATTCCAGGCCCCTGCGAGTAATTTCCCAGCCCTAATTTCCCAAAACAGAGACCCGGCTCTGGCTCTGTCACTGTCGTCGACGCCGCGCGCCACGCTCAGCCCTTCGCTGGACCAACTCTGCCCGTCCTCGCCGCCGTTCAGCGAGCTCGCAGGCCACCGCTGGTCGTCGCCGCCAGCAGGATCCGTACAACGGCCCTCATCCCGCTCGACCACTGGCGGATGCCGACGACCCGCCGCCAACGCTCCACCCGCTCCGCTCCACCACCGGCGCCACCCCTCACTCGATCGTCAGCCTCGCCTCACTCGCCGTGTCGAGATCCGCGTCAGCTCCACTCGCCCACCTCCGCCCTCATCTCTATCGGCCTACCCGTCATCGGTGTGCGCCGACGACCTCGCTGCCGCCCATCCTAACCGCCCGCGCTCCGACGACCCGTAGCGCCCGTTCGTCCCAGCTTGGCTCTGGCTCCACCTGACAGCACAGCATCGTGCTCGCCTCCTGCCAGCTATACACCCTCTCTGTACTGCCTATTCCTCAGGCAATCCGTGGGTTGCTGCAATTCAGCTTTGAGATCCGAAATCTCTCCTCGAGGTAAACCCGAACATCAACTGAATACTTTAAAAATCCTGCGAGATTTTATTGTGGTATCTGTTATTGGGACTGTTTGATTTGCTCACCTGTGTGACCTGGACATTACTGTGCGATTGAATTACTGTTGGGTAATATTTATTTATGAGAACACCCTTTATCGCGTACCCTGGTTCTGACTTGTTGAGATATAGTTGTCCAATATCATTTGATAAATTTATTAGATATCATTTGAGCTTGTTTCTACATATTTAAAATTGATCTACTTCTCGGACTTATAGTCTCTTAGTTATTACATAATGCCATCAGTAATGTTCTTGGATAATTTTCTACTCACCTGTTAGAATTATTTACTGATCTCTAATTTTAGGTTGCATCTTGCATATTGTTCCGCATCAGTTATTGTAACATCCTGTGATCTCAATCCAGAAGTATTATCCGCTTTGACTTTAGGGAACTACGTGACTTGAAAACTTCTCATGAGGTCACCCATCCCAGTACTATTCTAACCCAAGCAAGCTTAACTACGAAATTTTTCATCATTAGCCTCACAATTTTGCCCTAAAAAGTGCATCTACCATTTGAGATCATATTGTCTACTTATACAGATCAGGATCTCTCCGTTTTTCGATGTAGGACGATTTATTCATGTCCCCCTCTCACAACTTTTTATTGGTCTGGAAGCCTGCAAGGAGCCGTACTTTACCTCGGTGATTTCTTTCTCTTAGTACATCATCCAATGATCACTCCCCGCCCTTTTCAGCCGTGAGCGTCACAGTTATATATAAGTATGATAGTAATACATAATATTATCTTACTTATACATACCACCATCATACATATACATACCACCATCATACATATACATACAACCATCATACATATACATACAACCATCATACATATACGTAGCATATAATGCTTATATTTATATATAAGTTTCAATTCTTTGGATGAGATGATATTTTCAAAAGAATTAAGGGTCAATAAGCAGAGAGAGTCCAATGTATATTCATGATAATATGTATGATTATAATGATACTAATAGTATAGACAATATAAATCTTACACGTAATACTATTAGAATTATTATACTAATATGTAGTACTATCATATTTATAAATTCCACTCTTTCTCATTAACATTATTTTTATTCTCCACTTTGCTATATGCATGCAACATGCATCATTGATCATTGAAAAAAATGACATTAACACAATAATTTTTATACATGAAGGAAACCCTTGGTTCATTCAAAAGATTCATTTAGGAGAAATTGATGAAGATGACTGTCGAGGAATCCTTGACTAAATGGTTTGTCATCATATCATAAGCATTTGATCCTTATGACTACATGTACAATTGAGACTAAGCTGGTCAACCTAAAGTGTGAATAAACAATAAGTGAGAAGAAGGATAAAAAAGTAGAAAAGAAGTTTTTAGGAAGAAAACCTGAAAAGGAAAACCATGATGCAGAGAGATGGAAGCTTAAAATGCACTATATTAATTGAGTACAAGGTTCTGGCCCTGTTGAGGGTCCTGAATGCATCAAGTTTAATGTTATTTATAATAATAAGCAGAAGATCAGAAAGTTCAGTTTAATAAATATAAAAGATAATTATTCGTAACTGCCTTCTGCCTTCAGGCATTGAAGGAGCTGTAATCAATATTTAGGAGACCCACCATTAAATAGATGGAGAGAAGTCAAGATCTTCCTGCTGAAGAGCATTTGCTAGTCAAAAACCTGAACAGAAGATCTTGTCCAAGATCACTAAAAAAGGCCCCTTGTCAAAAATATATTATTGCAAAACATTGATGGAACACAAAAATACTTCTCTTCAATCTGCCACATGTAATGTAAGGATAAGATTTTATAAAGAGTTTCATGCTAATACTTTGTAATTTGGAAATCCCTAAACCAAAGTCCAGAATTCCAACTACGTCATTCCCCAGAAAACATACAATGAAAATTCCATCAAATCCCTAAACGGTAATCCAAGAAACACCTTTTCTGCTAAGGAGACGTGCCGCTCTCTTCTCAAAGCCAAGCCCTGAAACCTCCACTCAATGTAGCACAAAGTATTGGGTCAGCTTAGCTACTATCAGAAAATTAAAAATATAAGGAAGCATGACACAATACAATCTCATGACCATGAGACCAACACAATTTGATCTTACACAAGCAAGCATACTAGAAGCCCTTCAATAAAAACGGCTGGTACCAACCTTATCTTTTCTGTAGACTTGTTCATTGCTTTTTCGGTTTGCTTATAATCGCCGATGAGTGTAGTGCTGCGGATAGATTTGGATCTTCCCCTTTAACCTTAGGCAAGAGAGAAACGATCGGCGGAACAGATAAACTCTGAAAAGCCAAGGGGAATATCCTCAGCGGCTGAGGTGTGTAATAATTTGGGCCAGGAACTTTGGGCTCAGATAAGTGGAGGCCCATTTAGCAAATTGTCTATTTCTTCGACATTTTAATGTTTGGCTCAAATTTTAACAAAAAAAAAATAACTTTTTTAATAAAAAATCTATCTTGCTTGACCGACAAAGCTTTAAGTTTGATGAGATTTGCAGTAAGAGTTTGATTTAGTGTATCTATTTTAATTAAAAATTGAATTGTACAATCAAAAAAATTTAACTATACATATAATATGATTAATTATAGATAAATTAATTTTTTAAAAATATCTTTTTTAAAATACAAGAATAATTATGAAAGAATGATTCTGATTTTATAATGATAAATAAAAATATTTCACTTTTTACAATAAATACACGTAAATATTTGCTTTCATGTTAAGCTAGATTTCATGAGCTTAGCTAACTTACATCAGTTTTGTCATACCTAACATCAATATAGTCATCTTATTACAATAATTGTTATTATAAATTAATTTTTTATAATATTTTATACAAATTTTAATATAAAAGTTATTTTATTTTATATTTTTATGACGCCCGTGGCCGAAGAGGGCGGGGAGTGATTGCCTCAGTGATGTCCTAAGAGAAAGAAATCACTGAGGCAAAGTGCTGCTCTTAGCAGGCTTCTAAGTCGAATAATGAGTGGTGAGAAGGGCACAGGAATGAATCGACCAATATCAGAAAGGGAGGGAGATCTTGAGCTATATAAGTAGATAACGTGATCTCAAATGGTAGAGGCACCTTTTGGGGCAAAATCGTGAGGCTAATGATGGAAAACTTTATAGTTGAGCATGCTTGGGCTGGAGTAGCACTAGGATGAGTGACCTTCTGGGAAGTGCTCAAGTCACACAGTTTTTTTAAAGCCAAATCGAACAATACCTATACAATAAAATCACGAGATGTTACAATATAGTATCAGATGTTACAATACGGTAACAGAGCTGATCTCCCGCAGTACGATGTGGTACGAGGATGAACCAGGCGGAAGCTGGTGGGCCTGTGACTCCCATGGCCAAAGAGGGCAGGGAGTGATAGCCGTGTAATGTCCTAAGAGAAAAATTACTGAGGCAAAGTGCGGCTCCTGACAGGCAAGATGCTTCTAGGTCTAATAATGAGTGGTGAGAGGGGCACAGGAATGAATCGACCAACATCGGGAAGGGAGGGAGATCCTGAGCTGTATAAGCAGATAATGTAATCTCAAATGGTAGAGGCGTCTTTTGAGATAAAACCGTGAGGCTAATGATGGAAAACTTTATAGTTGAGCCTGTGTTGGCCCAGAGACTTCCCAAGAGGAAGGTGAATTGGGATTTAAAAAAAATTAATTGATTACTTTTAATTTAGAAATGGGAGGAATAAGAAGTAGTATACTTAAATTTTTTAAATTGACCAAGTACACTGAATTCTGAGATCACTTGGACAAGGAAAAACTGTGCAGAAATTTTTACCCGAATAATCCGGTCGATTTTGAGAATTGACCAAGGTTCGCAGAGTAGTGCAGAAAATTTTACCCGAACAATCAGGTCGATTTTGAGAATTGATCAAGGTTCGAAGAGCAGTGCAGAAATGAATCCAAAAGAGACCAGAAATAATAAATTTAGAGTTTACTAATCATATATCTGTTTTGAATGAAAATATTACATGTTTTCTATAACTTTAAAATACTTGAATTTAAATATGTTATATCAATTTGGTTCAAGAGAATTTGGGAGCAAAAGTGAAAAGAACACAACAAATTTATAGTGGTTTGGCTTACCGCCTATTCCACTCCCCACACTCCTCAAATGGAAATTTCCACTAAATCTCCCCGGCTTTTTACGGAACCAAAGCCGAATAAATCCGATACAATCCTATGGCTTTTTATAGGAACCAAAGCCAAGAAAACCTATATACCACGGCTTTTTGCAGGTACCAAAGCCGAGCAAACCTACAAAACAAACTCAGGAGAAAATTGAGAAAGGTACAAAGTTTTGCTAGCCTTGCTAGCTCAATTACAACTTAAGCATAAAAAAAATTAAATTACAGTGAAGAGCTCTATGCATACAGCAACTTGCCAAGGATAAAAACCCGTAGAAGTCCAAGATGGTGGACAATATATTCAGCAAAAAACTCACAGACTATAGGAAAAAATAAGTGGAATGGGAAATGCAAATATTTTTCCATTTTAGAATGAACAAGAAGTAAAAATATAATTTTTCAGAGATGTTTTAAATTAAAATATATTTTTAAAGTGGGCTGCTAGGAACAAAGTAGTGGAAATAAGATATTCTCAGTTTTTGGAGATTTGGATGGGCCAAACGGCCAGTTGGGCAGCTGTGTTTGGGCCAGTCTAGAGAAATTTGGTTGATTTTAGAAATTGACCGATTTTTCCTGTAGTTGTAGAGATAAATTTTACAGCAAAGATTATCAAGGAATGGATAGACCTTAGGCTGACTAAGATTGAGTACAAGTTAAATTCTTGGTAAAAATATACATGCTTATAATTATGTCCTACAAAAAAAAATAAAAATGAACCATGTAGTATACTTCTTTTCTTGAACTTGAATTTGGACATTCACCTCAATTATGACATAAATAACCTAATAATACACTTAATAAGATGATTAGTCCATAATATTAAATTAATTGTAATCATTAAAATTGAGAGGTTCAACACGTGCTTGGGCTGGAGTAGCACTGGGATGGGTGACTTCCTGGGAAGTGCTCAAGTCACGCAGTTTTTCTAAAGCCAAAGTGGACAATACCTCTATAATGAGATCACGGGATGTTATAATTTTATATTATTTTAATATAATAATTAATTTACTTTATATTTTATATAATTTTTAATATAATTAATTATTAATTTTATTTTTCATCATACACATATATTAAATTAAAATTAAAATTTTCAAAATATTAGCAAAATAGTCTCATATAGAATTGCTATTAGAGCAGAATGAACGGCAGCTTGAGAACATTTGCAAATACTATTTTCAGCTTTTTTTTTTTGAAAAATAGTGCCATTTTCAGTTTTGGCAGTGTTGATGCAAAAAATTTGCCAAAATAGAAAAAATGAGATGATAATTTTACATGAAAACCCAAGTATCCGCAGGAAAAATCACAACGGCAGAGAGAGCAGAGAGAGCCCTCTGAGAGTTTCTCCGCTCCCTTATTTATAGCTTGGAGAGGATGTGACATAATAGGTACAGTCTGTCACGTCTAACGCCTATTCCTGTAAAGGACGATTAGGCAGTAAACCCCCATGTGGCCTTAAATGCTGAGTTGACATAGTAGTACGGAGGGTACAAGGAAAAATCATGACGCCGTCTAGGCGATTTAAATCAACTAATCGAATCCTTTTTTTTACAAAGCTTGGTGAAAGAGGGAGAGAGAGAACCCCTGAGAGTTTCTCCTCTCTCTTATTTATAGTTTAGAGAGAATGAAACATAATAGATATGATTTATCACAATGAAACATAATAGGCAGTGGACCCCTATGTCACCTTAATGCTGAGTTGATAAAATAGTACGGAGGGTGCGATCTGATAATATCTCCTTGAAAAGCTGTTCGACTAAGGCTATTAGAGGAAAGTTGTTCGACTAAAGGTGTTAGAGAAGATTCTAACACATATACATAAATATATATATATATATATTCATTTACAACTGCATTTAATTAATTTTGTTCTTATATTTTTTTATATTTATACATTTAAATATATATATATATATATATATATATCACATACTTATATGCTTAAGATTTTGATTTAAAATTAAAATTTAATCGAAAGCCAAATCAATTTTGACTAGGATGATAACCTTAAATCGAGAATAAATGAGCTATTCTTAGCTCGAATCGAAATTGAGCTGAAAATTTATATATCATTCATATTTTATATTTAAATCAAATCGAAAATTTTTAATTAAATCTTAAGTCAAGATGTGAATGGTTGCAAATTGGATCATGAAGAATCATAGAAATTGTAAAGTTAACAAAAATACTAAAATTGTAGTCATTTAAAAATTCTTGAAGAATTTGTGAAATTTCATTCCCGAGATGTATAATATGAAAATCTTAACATATAATCAATGTAGAAATATATATTATAATCATAATCGATCGGTTAGTCACCCCATAGAAATAATTAATAAAATAAAATCAGTTATAATGCCACATACTTATAAAAAAGACTGATCATGTTTGGCGTGAGGACCAAAACAGGACCAAAACAGGACCAAAATGGTACTAATTTAAAAAATA
>JAEMOT010002235.1:1537-49458 GCA_019297695.1 Apostasia ramifera
CATATGTACGCCTTCCCCTGCGCTCGAAAGGCGGATCCTTGGCTTCTTCGACGCCTCTTCACGAATAACCGGGCGCCTTGTATCGGCTTGGCCCGGCTTATGGCTTCCCAGTTTATCAGCTATTTCTGAGAAGAGGCTCATCTCGCCAGTCTCTCCTCTGGTCAACAAAAGACCCAGCCTACGTTTCAGAAAGATTTATAGATCACTGCGGTACACGTGGCAACCAGGCACGCACATCAATGCGCTTCATGACTATCGGGGGGACATATTGCAATTGGATTCGCGCCTTTTCATCTGGATCGTCCACGTGATTGCTCACGTGGTCTCCACGCGAGCAAGGCATCCGAGCCGAACAGAAGAAGCATCATCCCGAACAGCAGACGCCGAAAGGTTAACATCCCGAAGAACAAGGACCCGACGTGACATCTGACCGTTGGGGGATTGTACTTCTCTGAGGGAGGCGCGGTTTTCCCGCCGACGGACCGTAACCGCTGACACGCCGTACAACATGAGTCACATACTAGCCGTCCGCAGGCATTAATTGAGCTGTCACTAGAGCTGTAGATTGTTCGGCTGAAAGTGACTAGACATCACAGGCCCAGGATATATATACTTCCTGTACATAGCCTCTATGGAGGCGGAAGATCCAAAAAAAAAACAAAAAACCTTTCTGAATGCTCTGTAACCCAAGCAAAGATTTCTAGTAACATTTCAAGCCTCCTCGAAAAGGAGCCGTGGTTTTTCCGCCAGTCGGTTTACCACGTAAAAACTCTTTGATTGTTTCCCGTCATAACATATTTATATATATATAAAAGCCACTTTATTATCTCATCATGAATTCAAGTTGACTTAAAATTTTAATTCATTTTAACTCAACTTTAACGCAATTCATTGCCGAGCATATTCACATTTTTCATAATAGTTAAATCTTTTTCGATTCAAAATCAAGATTAGCTTTTTTTTTTTTATTCAAAGTCAAACCTCACGAGAGTCTAAGGTGCCCTTATAGACTTCTAGCCGAGGGGGTCTGAAGTACTCTAGAGTCAGTGTCTAGCGAATGACATCATAGAAAGGGGCGTTATTATCAAGAGGCCCAAAAAAGGCATCAGGCCCGTATGAAAGGGCCTGGGTGCCAAGAAAAAATGTATTTCATCCCGCTAGGAATGGGGGAAAATTGAGGGAAGAAAGGTAGGTTGAGGGTGAGGCGGACAAGGAGGAATTGGTGGAAGGTGGCATCTGGCCTTCTAGTGGGAAAGACCACGCCTAGGAGGATGGGATAAGCTAGAGGACTGAGCAGAGGGAGCCCCTTGGAGGGCAGGATTCCCCTCTGCCTCTGTTGAAGTGGTGGGGTACCGCCATGACCGATGGGGGATTCTAAACTGGGACCGTCGCGTTCGACAAAAGAATCAGAACGAGGCCCGCCGTGATCGGTGGGGAAGGAGCATGTAATGACGGCAAGGGAAGAGAGGTCGCCGCGCTCGGAAGGGGGACCGGATCAGCAACAGCATTGGTTGTACAAACCTGTCAAAGGGCCGCTGCTTGTTGAGTAACGAGTTCGATGACAAGGTTGGCGAGGTTCGCCAGCATCTTATGCAATCTGCCATTTGGGTCTTCTCAGATGAGGAGGTCGGTCTAGCGTGACGTTTGGAGGCAGAGGCCCAACCTTCGTCTCCAGGAGCCTTGATAGAAGGTTCCCCGGCGGCCCGAGCGTTCTGAGCTACGGAGTTGGTTCTGCATGTTTGCCTACCATTCTCTAGGTCTCAATGAAAGCACCAAAAGGATGTTGACGAAAAAAGATGGGAGTCCTGAGAATCAGTGGCACGCAACGTGTTTAGCCCGGGGGTGTGATTGTTAAGAGGTATAATAATCATCCAGAATAATACACAAAAATTTAAGGTGGTTCAGGGATAAATTCCCTTACGTTCACCGGAGAGTCAGTGAGGTAGGTTCCACTAAAGCTCAAGGAAGGTCAGGTCAGAAGACCAATACAAGATGGATTATAAGCTTCATCCCCGACATTCCTTGGGGAAACCTCTCAACTTATCTATTGTTGCATGTATATCTCCCCTTGCGTGTCTGATCCGGAGGTATTAATAAGTGGGTTATAGTGGCGCTCAGCAGATTCTCCGAGCGAGAATTCTGACTGTTTTGTCTACCGAGCCCATACCAACGGTCCCACCACTGATGACTTCTCGAAAAACCGTCAATAGTGGCTGAATCATGCAGGTTCTTGGTTTCCGCGACCCATGGGAATCTTTATTCAGTGAAAATTATGTTGACATGGTGATCTGACAGAATAGCCGAAGCAGGGAAAGCATTATATCTAATGTTATGGGGAATGTTGTAACTTAAGCATCGTGGCCGGTGTTGCTAGAGGCCAATCCAACGGGATCGAAGTTCGAGATGTACAAAGGAGATATCTGATTAGTCAATTGTCATTGATGATAATATATAGCAAAATTGGAGAGGGTCCCTCTGAGTGTCACGTGTATAGTGAGATGCGATGATAAATCCAAGTGTAAACACTCTCTCACACATAACATATAACAATATACTTAGATATACATTAAATTAAAGTATAATATTTATATTATGCATAATACATATAATAGCATAATTACTACCAGATAAAAAAATAAAAAATAAAAACAAAAATAACAACAACAACAACAATAAATCATAATAATTGTCTGCAGCCTTAGAGAAAGATTATCATCAAGATAGCAAGATATAATAGCAAATGAAAGAAGAATTTGAATCTATGCCTCTTTCTATCACAAAATTGCCCACAAAAAATGATATTCTGGGCCCAAATAGGCCAATGGCAACAAAAACAAAGACTATTCTTCTTGCTAAAGATGTTCCACGGATGATGCACAATGGAGTATACAGGCTTCAAATAAATCAACAGAACATGTCAACTGTATTGATTTACATTTCAGACAAGCTTCAACAGATTCCTTCATGAGCTGGAATTTTTTTCTCTAATTTGTCAAACTGAAGCAACCATGAGGTCTGCTGGTTCAGAATAATTACTGAGGCCTGTAGTGTGCAGTTTAGACCCTGGAAGGGGGAAATCTATGTTGGTGATTGGAACCATCTTGATCGATTCGTTGGAAGACGGTTCAGTGTTTAGTGATAGAACCCGTTTCAGCTGTGATCGATGGCAGACAATTCGACCTTTGCTCCATCCAGGAAAATGGAAGGACTGAGATATGTTCTCTCGGAGGAATGCATAGGCTGCCTTTGCCACAGGAAGTTCCCTTGCAACTGAACTTTTCTCAATCACTCCACGCCTGATAGTAGACAACCACGTCAAAGGACTTCAATGTTTATGTTTAAGAATCATAAACATTATCAATTAGTGTTAACTTTAGTTTGTGTAATTTCAATAACTTTGTCATGGCAGAATCATGCTATGTCTACATTTTGTAACTTTATTTTCAACAATGTAAGCTTATCATCAGCAAAAACCTGTGCTGTTTATTAATGCAAATTCAAATCCAAAAGTTTATCCTGTCATAACGATGATGTTTTGATTTTGGAGAAAACAAGTTCTTTATTTGGATAAATATCATCATCATCAACAACATCCAACGCCACAAAATCCTTATCCAACTATTGAATCCATTTATCACTAATTTCTCTTGTTTAAGAGGTGTTAATTTTAGATTGTGATAATCATGTTTTTTTTTCTTGAAATTGTGATGATCGTGTTGGTGGACGCGAAACAAGAAGGGAAATTGTGAGGTAGAATAACAGAATGCTCAAATGAGACTTACGCCACCACAACAGTAGCCAGATGAGGAAGATCTTCTCCATTTTGAAATCTTTCTTGAATGCCATTAAGCCACACCGATATAGCAGTAAGAGCTCCACCTACTGACATCCTAAGTAAAGGATAGGGTTAAATATGAAGTCATTCAAATTTTGGCAATCAATTCAAACAAAAAACAATAGGAAAATAATAATAGAAAGAAGGGAATTTACATATATCCCACTGGTAAACTTATCTTTCAACTTTTGACCATCCCAATCAAAACATTATGTTGTACTCAAAGATAAATTATTTAAATTTAAATTTATTTATATATTTGATCTACTAATATTTTAACTACAATAGAGTAGATATGCATGAATGGTTCATGAAGATGGAGCTTGTATAAGCTCTTTTGGGGCCCAATATATATGACACCTAAGCTACGTGGTCAGAATGAGAGGCACAAAAATAAATTATCCCATATCAGAAAAGGAGAAAAGTTCTTGTGCTATTCAAGTAATGTTGTAATCTTTTTAATATGTAAAAAAGTTTTTTGAGAGTAAAACTATAAGGCTAATGGTGAAAACTTTACAGCTAAATGTGCTTAACCTACAGTAGCACTAGAATGAAGAGTGACCTCCTGAGAGCACCTCAAGTCATATTTCCTTAAAGCCAAAACAAATAATACCTCTACATCTACGTCATTGGATATTACACAACTCCTCTCCCACATAATGTAGGACTAAATGTTATCAATTAAAACAAAGTTTTGTAAAAGATGTACAAGGTAGGGGTCGAACTGGGATACATCTGCTGCATGGATGTTTTAGGCCCAAGTTCCTATTCATTGTGCCAACAATTTTGTGCTAACATACTAATGAGTTACATACATATATAACAATCAGTTTCTGAGCAGACTTGAATAAATTTTCGAATAAGCCATATAAAACTCAAAATTAACATCGAGCTCATGATTTGAATCAATTATTTTCGTTTTGATTCCGAACTGACTCAATTTTCGAATGATTTTCAAGCAATTTTAGAGTTTTAAGTATTTTGCTTAGCCTTAATCATGTTCAAGTCATAAAACCTTTTGAGCATATATAAGATAAAAATTTGTGAATACAATGTAAATAGGCAAGCTACTAAAACAAGCATATAAATCTAACTTAAGTACCTATGCACATCCACCGACCACACAAGTTTGCTGTGACGATATAGCTCTGAAAAGAGGCCGCGTTCTATTGCACCATGAAGGACTTGGGCAGCACGAGCCTTTTGGCCAAACCACCACAATGCATCTAAAAGGGCATTGTGGAATTTCAAACCCCAAGTACAGCCAGCAGAGTTATATTTGTCAACAACATACTCCACCATTTGCCAATTAGATTCATTATCATAGTTCCCTTTGATCATTGATCCAATTATTTGATGAGTGTTAGAAGTTCTATTGGTTTCCATTTCATTTAGAAGTTGATATGCATCATCCCACCTGACTTTCAATAAATGAAAACGTTAATTATTAAAGGAGACTGGATAAGTTTACATGCACATCAGTCAAGCCATGCAAATGACTTGCAGAAAGAAAGATGAACAGTGGAGAAACAAGGCAAAGAATCAAATCAATATTGGCATGATCTGTAGACTGCATAAATATTACATTGGATGAGGTCGAGTGCAACATAAAAGGCCAGCATAACTAGATCTCTTCATGTTACGTCACCAAAGGTCTGAATGATCTCAAAAGTAAAAACTGCTGAAACAACTTACAATCAAGGTATTATACAATTACATCAAAATGTCATTTGATCTAGAGTAATCACAGATTAGACAAGCGTGTTAAAGAAATATCAGAGCATGTATGGGCATAACTTTCTTTCCTTTGATCATGGCTAAACATTGAAAACCACATGACAATCTAAAATCTAGAAGAGATTATAAAGAAAAGCGAACTAAATCTAACATAAAGATTATAAACCAGTTGGAAAGTCAAAATAATCAACAAAAGGTAATTCACTTAAAAGAGTTACAACTCCAGCAGGAAATTAACTGTAAAGAGGCCACAATGGCTTGAGCTAATTAATTGATTTTTGATGAAGAAGATTTTACAACCTAGACCGATGAGGGCAAGGAGTGATCACCAGAGTCAAAGGTTCGAACAAGGTACAACTCCTTGTAGTCTTTTAGACTAGCGATGGGAACAGAAATGAATTGCCCCACATAAGGAAATGAGGAAAGTTGCTTCAATTTGTAAGCAAGCTATCATGCTAACATGTTGAAGTGTCTACCATGGAAAAAAAAAGAGGTATAATACCTCAACAATGTGGGCTGGGTGGTGACTGATAAAATTATATTCAATCAAATTTTTGAACAAACCTCATTGAAATGAAAGATGAAATAAAATCTATAGAAACGGTAAATGTTTGCATATGCATGATAACAGGACCACTCTTTTGTTATTAACAATTAATTTAGACATTAAAAATCCAATATTTTCATGTGCTACAACTACCTGTCATTCTTGGCTAAGAGTGACAGAAACATGCAGTAGGATATGACACTAGGCATTAATCCAGCGGATTTAAATTCCTGAAACTGCTCTCTACCCTGATCAACAAGCCCTGCAGTACAATAAACGTTGAGAGCAGCCTCAAGGGTCCTCTCATTAGGACTACACCTAGAATTCTGCATTTCCATATATGATTTAATTGCATCCTCATACTGCCCACCCTGGCAATATGCCTCAATCAAGCCATTAAAGGACTCCTCATCTCGTTGAATCCCAGCACCGTTCATGCGCATTAGTATTGCCTCCGCCTCTTTGAACAGCCCACCTCTTGCAAATGAATAGATTAAGGAATTATATGTCTCCAAAGTTGGCACACTACCAATCTCATGCATAGTGTTGAAGGCCACAAAAGCTTCCTGAAAATGGAAAAAGAAAAAGAAAAAAAACAAATATTTTCATGTTCATATTTGTATGAGAGCTGAACTCCTTGAGGTTAAATCTCTCATTATTCCTTAGTAACTCAGTGGCAGAGCAGTTCAGTGTCATATGTCTGATAGTAAGTTCAAATGCTATGTGGAAAGGTTAGGTTCATTCTTAATGAAAATGAAGAACTAAATGAAACAATCGCTTTCACCATTAAGAGTACGTAACTTGTTCTCTCTCTGTGTTTCATATTGCATTCTTCCTCACCATCTCACAATGTTCTGCAATACTTTACAATCACCGTCAGTACCTTGTTATAAATCTGGCGCTATTATAAGCATCAATTATTCCAATATTTAGTTCTTCAATTTTTGTCTTGGCATTATACTGTTGGTCTTCTAGAAAAATTTCAAGTTTGAGGCTTTACTATGGTTCAAATGCTTCAAATCATTTACTTCTTAATTTAAACTACAGTCCAAAGTTCAGGATAAACTGAACAAAGGCTTCAAAACTAAGGCCAAAACAAAGCTCACCTCATAGAGAGAAGCTTGCCCAAACGCTTCTACTACACCAGTGTAAGCCTTGGAGCTTGGCACGACTCCATTGTTGTTCATGTGGGAGAGAACGACTTTTGCGTCACGGTGAAGACCACCCTTGCCACATGCAGAAATGAGTATTTCATAAGTTTCCATGTTAGGTTCCACCTTCTCCTCCACCATATCATGGAACAAAGTAACAACCTCGTTGAAGTACCCACCTTCTCCAAAAACCTGAATCAAAATATTGTAGGTGGAGGCGTCAGGCTCGGTATTCCCAACCTTCATCTCAAGGAAGAGCTCTCGCACACTTTCATACTGCCCATTCGTACCATAAAGTTTGAGAAGAATGCTGTAGGTGGGAGCCGTCGGAGTACAACCGGCCGCCTGCATTTGCCGGAGAACACCCATTGCCTTCTTCGCCTCGCCAGAACGAGCATGGGCTTCAATGAGGACATTGTAAGCTCCAGCATCTAGTAGGTGGCCGCCCGCCTCCATTTCCGCAAGGAGCTCCGACATTCTATCCAGCCGGCCAAGCTTGGCGAAGGTGTCGACAAGATAAGCGTGGGTGGAAGAATCAGGGTTGACCCCAGAGTCGAGCATGCTGCGAAGCACCATCTCCGCCTGGTCGGCGAGGCCCCTCCCGCCGGCAGCGGCGATGAGGGTGTTATAGGTGACGATGTCGGGATGGATTCCGTCATGCCGCATTTCAGCGAAGAGACTGAGGAGAGAGTCCCATGGCAGATCAGCGCGGGCGCAGGCGTTGAGAATGGTATTGTAGGTAAGCACCGAGGGGACGATGCGCTCGGCCTTCATCTGCACCAGAAGGTCGAGCGCGACCCCGTGTTGCGCATTGCGCGCGTACGCGTTGATGATAGAGGTGTAGGAGAGGGCCGTTCGAGGGACTGAGTTCGTAGGCATTTCGTCGAACACCTCCCGGGCTTTATCGAGAAGAGATTCGCGGCCAAGGACGCCGATAAGGATGGCGTGAATGTGCTCGTCGGGGCGGCACCAGATCTGGCGTTGCATGTACTTGAAGAGGCGGAGGGATCGCTGCCAATCGGTGCGTTGAGCGAACTCCCGGAAGACGAGGGCGAAGTCCGAGAGGGAGAGGCGGCCTCGGAAAGACTCGAGGCACCGAGCGATACTGCCGCGAGGGGGTAGGCTACTGAGCTTGTTGATTAGGGTTTCCACCTCGTAGCTGTACCTCCCCTTTTCAAGCTGTACCGAAGGTTTGCCGAGGACGATCTCCCTTGGCTTCGGTCTTCCCGCCGGCAAATTTGCCGCCGGAGATTCTGCTATTTTGGAAGAGAGAAGGGGATGCCGGCGGGGTAGGGGCCTTCTGTTAGTGGAGAAAGGATTGCGGAGGAATTGGGAGGAGGAGGGAGAGAGGGTGGGAGAGGTGGAGGTGGAAGGAAATTGGGTCTGGAATGGGAGTGAAAAGAGAGCCATGGAAAGTGAAGAATTAGGGTTAGCTAAAATGGAGGAGTGGGTCGGAGGATGGCTGAACCCCCGGCGAAGACATCGCCGGTGGGCGAAGAGACAAAAGAGCGGTTTTTTTTTTTTTCTTTTATTTTCATAGTTGTGGATAACTGGGATCTTTAATAAACGTGCAATCTTTTTATTTAGTTGAATACTTATTTGGTGCTGTTCGGCACTGAAAATCATAGTTAAAATGAATTATAATTAAAATCTAAAATTTATTTTATATCCCATTTATATAAATTTTAATATTAAAAAATTACTTTATTTTATATTTAAAATAATTTTTAATAAATTAATTAATTTTATTTCACATCTCACATAATTTTTAATATAATCAATTCATTTTATTTCATATCACACATATATTTTAAAAATAATTAAAAATTTTAATTATTTTTTTTCTTATTACCAAAAAAAAACAAATTTTAAAGTAATTTAATTTATTTAAGAAACTATTAAACTTTTTTAAAAAAATTCAAAAAAGAAGCTAAATCAAATCCTTTCAGAAGAATCAAATTGCGAGTGGCCAATAATTTTACAATTATTTTTCTTTTTACCCGTTTATTTATTTAAAAATATTTCAGTTATTAAATTTTATACAAGGCAATGAATTTTTTAAAATTTGTTTTTGAGTTTGTTTCTTGTTACTTTGAATAAAATCAAGCTCATTCTTAAAAAAATGCCTAAATTAAATTTTGAAAATATGTATATATTAGATATTAGTATATTAAGGCTTAGGGAACGTTTGGTTCAATATTATCTTGATATAATATTATGTTATATAGAAAAAATAATTATTTAGTTTAATGACATCTATAAATAATTTTCTATTAGACTATAAAATTATTAGTCAAAAGATAACATATAGATGTCATGACATCTACATTATATAATATAATACTAAGATAACAACGAACCAAACGTCCCCTTAATCTTTTGAATTTATACATTCAACTTTAAAATTTTAAGGCTTTGTTTAGCTAATGTAAAAAAAAATCATTATTATAAAATATTAAAATTTTAAAAAAATTATAAAAAAGAATTTTTATAATTTTGTTGATGGATTTTATGAGTAATTAATATATATTTTTCCGTTAATGTAATTATGAACTTTAGTTAAACTCAACCGAACTTTCTTTTTTTTTTGCCTTTTTTTTGGCATTTATGTGTATGCCATATAAAATTTCAAAATCAACATTCTTATTTTAAAAGAATATTATTTTATAATTTAAATTTATAAAAAAATAATATATATAAGTAATATTTAAAGTATTTTATGACTTGAAAAAAAATAATAATAAAAAACTTAAATATCTAATTTTTTTATAGAATGAGGCCCATTTAAAAGCACCATATGTGTATGCAATATAGAAGATGTATGATCATAAATTAAGACAACATATTATGTATAATGTACATACTATTTTAATAACATGTTACACTTATTATTAATAAATCATATTTAAAACACTATTTCAATTGTATTTCTCACTGTATTCATATATTATATCATTTCCTCTCTTATATATGTTATTGTTTCATAAGCTAAAATTTTAAATTTTAATCTTAATTTTAGTTACAAATTGAAAGTATCAATTTTGATAATTTAGCATACATATTTTATAATAAACTTTGAATTTTAATCCAAAATTTTTAGTTTCAATCAAAACTTGAGAGTTTCAATCCAAACTTCAACAGTAGGCATGTATTATATGTATTTTTTTTTAAAGAACAATAATATGTATTATTAAAAATAAGGTTCTGTCTCAACAATAAGAATGTAATTTACACTATAATAAAAAATATATTTGATGTAACTTACTTATTATATTTCTTTAGTATTTATTAACATACGCATATCTGTCAGTTTATAGAAGATAAATGAAAATTTTAGTTTTTAGTATGCAATATTATTATTTATTTATGTCATTAGCAAGAGACTACTCTCGAAGGAGATCATTTTTAACAAATTTTATTAATTTTGATCATTAAATTATATTTTTTTTAAAAACATATTTAAGCAAAAAATATTTTTTTTATAGAAAAGCATAAACTTAAGTTGTATTTTTTATTAAAAAAAATATTTCCTGGTTTATGTGCATGTGTGAAATAAGAGGTCTACTTATTCTAAAATATCTATAAAATCAATTTATTTCATCCAAGTCTTATTAATTTTAATTTGACTATTAAATTATTTATATTTTTAAAAAATAAATTTAAGCATAAACTACTATTATACAATGTAATCTAGGGAAAGAAATATAGACTTTATAATCGTATTTTTAAATACATAAATATTTAAAATATATAACTTAAAAGATTAAATTAGATAAAAATTTATAAAAAAATTAAAATTTAAGTTATTTTTATTTTTTTAAAAAGAATATTTCCAATTTTAATAACCTATATGAAATAAGTAGTCTACCTCAAGACTTACATGTAAATATTTAGTAATCCCCTATTTTGGCTTGCCTTTGTTATTTTTCTTTGGAGGACTTGAGCTAGACCCGAACTGCTGCAAAAGCCCTAGTTGTTCGCCGGAGAACGGTCGCCGGACCTCTCGCCGACCACAGTGCAGCTCGCCGGCGGGGCCAACGAGTCGAAGAAGAGGGATCGACCGATCGAGACGAAGAATCGGAGAGAGAAAAAGGCGCAAAGTCGAAGGAAGGAAAGAGCTTCAGGAATCACCGGTGAAGAAGGAAAAGTAAAAATCTAAAGCGGCGAAGATGTCGGGCATGGGAGATGGGTATGTGGGCACAGCCCAGGATGCTGTGCGGATTAGGAGGTTGGAGAAGCAGCGGGAGGCGGAGAGGCGGAAGATACAGGAGCTGAAGAACAAGTCCGCCTCCACGGGAGGTCAGACCGGCCTTCTACAGTTCGGTTCCGGTACCTCCGAGGTGTCCTTGCTTTCCACTTACTTCACGACATGAATACGGATAGGACTGTAATTGAAGTCTGAATTTGGGAAAGTTTGACGTGATAGCGAAGTTTTCAGTTTTGAGTCAGAGTTTGATTAGAATCAATTAAAATATATATTCAAATTCAAGTTGATTAAAGCTTATTTATCAGCTTTAAAATTGAACACGCACTAGACATATTTTATGTAATGCATATTATAGCATTGATTGAATATTCGTATACTTTAATTTCCTTTTACATTCAATTTTCCGTAACATATTTATGAACTTAAGTACCTTATATATAACTTTGTGAAAATCCTTGTATACACTTTAAACTTAACAATATAGTCAGTCTATTTCAAGTTGAATCAGTTTAAACCCCATATATAATATTGTGAAAGTCTATGCATTTAGGCATTACAATATATTCAGTCTATTTCAAGTTGAATCGGTTTAAACACCTTATATAACATCATGAATTTCATGCATATACTTTAGACTTAACAACATATTCAACTTGAAATATAGGCTTCCTTTTGAGAGAGTTAAACTTTGAGCCATAAGAAAATCGAATTGATGGAAAGAAAATCAAATCAATTTCCATCAGATTAGAGCTCAAGCCATTTCGAGCAACTAATGGTCTAATTTCAAGTTCGGAACATAATTTTCAGCCTTAAATCTAAACACTAATGTTTTCCATTGTTTTCAATTCTCTGTTCATTGACCTGGATGTGTACTTTGTGTGGACTTGTCTCTGTATACATATTATCCTTATTGTTTTGACGCATTTTGTTTCTAATGATTCACAACATGCCTTAGCTCGTGCAAATGAGCTGAAATTAGGAAAATTCGCTCATTTTAGTATATTTTATTGGGTTTTTTTGGGGTTAATTTTAAATCAGTGGACATGATCATTGAAGTCAAGAAACTTATTTTTTATTTTAAGCAAACAAAAAATATGTTATTATAAACTTTGCAGTGCGCTTCTTTTTATTACTATTCTATAACCCAAGGCTGCAGAGATTGCTATATAGTTAATCTGTGAGCAGGGAATGTATGCTTGTTGAATTTAACCCGTACTCGACAAGGTCGAGTTCTTTACATCGGAGAGAATTGTAGAGACACAATTCCATTGGACTGTTGATTATTCTAGGCACAATTTATACTTGACATCTGAGATCTCCCCACACGGTGTCGATCTGGTTGAATGAATGGTTTTAAGTAGATCTGGTAGCAGACATGATTGATGACTGATTAACAAGATTAAAAATTCTCATTCAAATTAGATTATCGATTTGAATGAGAATTTTTCAAATTTTGAATTGATTTCTTTTGCTTTATTTCATTTTTAGATAGCCATATTTGAAATTATTATATTTGCATTTATTTCAGTATTTATTTTTGTATTTTGAAATTCAAATGTAATGGGTTCTACAAAAGGTATGAACTATTGTAGTTTATTTTTAATCCTGAAATGAAAATAGTTTGAGTTGATATTGTATGTTATATCTCGGTGAAGGGAAATGTTGAGATTCTAAATGCCTTAAAAAAATTTAAGGTATTTTTTCCAACATTTTTCTTCTTGACTCAATTGTTTGAATCAACTAGACCTTCAAGTCCTATTAAATGTAGGTCCCTTTGCTCAAATTCCCAGCTTTAATTTCATCACACGTAATGCTGACTCGTTGGCTTTTGGTTCTGTGGCTTTGTCTTTGTTGGTTGCGTTCGTTGCCCGCTGCTATCCCATTGGCTTTTCCCTCCACTGATGAGTTTGCTTCTCGCCAGCTATCGCACTTTCGCTCCATAGGTTAGCAGGTAACCAGCCCATGTACGAACATCCCACGTTGCTTGTGCGACCTCTTTTCATGCGCCTCGACTGCCATTGCTACCTCATTGCATCCGCCTTGCCATGACGCTGCCTCCTCCTCCTTGTCTCTCACTACACTTCCACCTTTAGCTCTTGATTTACTCCACTATCTTTCCTGTTGTTCCACTTCTTTCAACTCTATAGCTAGTGTTGTCTGTGATATCTCGGACCAACGAGAACGTCATCTACTACAATCCTTTGTCTGTCTTCCCTGCATGCGACCACTTGTCTTGATTGTCCATCATGGCTCGTTGCTGATCTCTGGTGGTTGCAGTTCAGGCTGCACTGTTATAAGTAACTCTGAAATCTAAACAAGTGTCTCAAATTTCTTTCGACAACCTAGTGATGATTCCTGTTATTGAGGTTGCTTGATTTGCTCACTTGCGCGAACCTGAAACTTGATTTGTGTGATGATTGTTGTTGCTTATTTATTTGTGAGAAATCTTATTTTCTCCATACCCTTGTGTTGATCTGTTGAAATAGTGTCATCTTAAGTCGTGGTGAATCATCTGTCGTGCATTCAATTTTATTCCTATATATTTTAAAATTAATTTGCGTGCAAGATTGTATTTTCTTGATTTTTACGTGATTATTATCAGCATATATTCTTGTTACTTTTTGTGTTCTTCCTTGTTGATCTCTAAGCTGGGATTGCTTTGGCATTATTGTCCCACATCATTATAGGACTTGAGAGTTGATTTGTCTGACTTGCTTTTGTATAAGTTTAGGTTACTGCAGGCATTGCACACTCTATTAGCTTAATTTTGCCTATCCACTTTTAACTTATTTCTGACATTTCGATATTTTCCCTGTTTGTTGTTGATAGGTTGTTTTAGCTGTATAACCTTGTTATCCATCTATCATCAAATCAGTTTAATTGAATTTTAGATTCTTGAGACTGCTTTCAAGAAGGAAACAGTTGGTCTGGTTACGAGGGAGCAATATGTTGAGAAGGTATAAATATATCAAGTTGTATGTTTTTAGTCCATGAATCTCTCTCTCTAATAATTTTGTTGATTATAGAGGGTTAACATTCGCAACAAGATCGAGGAAGAGGAGAAAGAGAAGCTTCAGAAATTGCAACAGGAGTGTGTATACTTTACTTTTCCTATTTATATTCAAATTGGCCTTGTTTGGCATGAGCCCAAAAAAGGGCAAAAAAATATCTTAATAATATTTTAAATTTATTATAAATTTTAATAACTTTATTTCACATCCAACACAATTTTCAACCTTAAAAATCAACTTTATTTCACATCCAACACAAATTTCAACCTTAAAATCAACTTTATTTCACATCCTACACACCTCCTAATATTAAAATAAATTTCTTTCCCATTAACTCTATAAAATAAATTATTTTCTCTTTCCTTACCCAAATTCATCCTCCAACCAAACAAGCCCAATATATCGGGTTTTGTCGAAGAGATTTCTTACTACCTTCATGTCTAATCTAGGGAGGAGGAACTTCAGATGCAGAAAAGGAAGAAAAGGAGAGTAAAAGGTGATGCACGTCTGTCATTTACTGATGATATTGACAATGTCAGTGAAGAGGAGGATACAGAAAATGGTGAGAAACAAATTTCCTAGTAGTAACATATTACTTAATCTTCTTTCTGCATGCCAAAGTGAATCATTTAATTTGTATTAATACTTGTTTTTTCTGATTGAAACCATTTGCATCATGACATTTATGTGCTTCTTTATCCTATTAGTGTTGAACACAAGCCGCTTGTCATTAGTTTCCCTTTTCATGAAAGAGGAAATGTGTGGGCTAGATTAGTGTGAAATTTGGTACCAGCAATAGAATTTGGTATGTGATTTTGATTTTGGATTACATGAATTTGTAAAAGGGATAGAAATAGATGGCAGAATGAAAGGCAAGCCTTCGGTGAAGATCAGGCTTAGAGTCATCGCATGATTGATGCGCGACGGATGAATGACGATGCAGTTTAGAGATCAGTAATTTTATGAAGCAGATTATTCACAAACTAATGTCAAAATATCAGAATAATTTTGTAGTGATTGAGAAATTAATTAAACCAGCAAAACTAATTTCTTTCAAAATTTTAAATAAATTAGATCGAAGGTAATTGAGAAATTACCAATTCAGATTAGGGTGCAATCTGGTTTTCAACAAGTCAGAAACGGGGAACAGGATTAGGGATCTCAGAATATTTAACCAACAGTAATTGAAAATCACTCAATAATGAAAGATTGCACAGGCGGAACAAGTTCGAGCAAATCACAAGCGAGTAGAAAAATCCAGATTATTCGATTTTACCAGATTAAAGGTTTTGTTGAAATTCGTATCTAAATCAAAAAATTTAGGGACCACAATGTAATTCTCCCAAAATAGGGTAGTCCGCGCCTATCGGCCCTCGGGTGCGAGCGAGGCGAGCGAGGCGAGCAAGGCGAGCGCACGGGAGCGAGCGAGGCGGGCGGCGGACNTGGGGCATGCGCAGGCCGTGCTGGGACGTGCACGGTCGGAGAGCAGGCGCGTCTGAAGGAACTATACGAGAAGTCAAGGTGAATGCTGGAGGTGCAAGATGAATGGAATCGAACTCGGAGAGGAGGAGCCGGAGCGGGTGACGTTTAGGGATTCTCACCCAAGGCCCAAGCCCTTCCCTATCCAGGATATCGATTCATCCCAGAATAAAATAATCCCAAGGGAAACACAAATCAGATTTATTCAGCATTAAGAAAATAAGAGTGACAAGGAGGGGTTTATATAGGCCTCCATACAGACTAACTCAATAAAGAAAAAATATATAATGCAATAAATTTCTCACACAAACAAGGAAATACTAGATAACATGCCTAAAATAATGATCATCGAAATGGAAACAACTAATACAAAATAAATGCGAGAAATAAAATCATCCCAAAATGGAATCTCCAATCAATCAGAATAAAATAGGAGATTTTCAATCCATCGAGTCAGCGATCTGCAGCATCCATCTTTCCAAATTTGTCCTAATAGTCAATCAATCCAGATCGAAGCAGCATGGCTAGATTTCGGCCGTCGACGGTAAACTCTGCCAGGAATGAATTGACGGTCGATCGTGGTGTCCCCACCAATGATACTTGAACTTTGGATATTATTTCCTAGCAGTTCAAAAGTTGATTATGGTTGTCTGGTATTGTGGAGTTTTACCAATTTTGGAACACATCATTACCTTTTATAATAGCAGGGTGAATGGAGCCTGAATACACCTATAAAGGCCAATCTTTATTTTATTATTATTTCAAATTCTATCATTAATTCTAACAACTTTATTTCATATATAACACAAATCTCAACTTAAAAATCAACTTACACACTAACATCGATTCTAACATTAAAATTAACTTTATTTTACTTCTTCACAACTCTTAATATTAAAATAATATTATTTCACATCAAACTTATAAACTAATATATTTTCTCTCTCTTACTTAAAAATAGCCCTTCAACTAATATAAGTATTTATAGATGGAGGAAATTTAAGGTAATGTTTTTTAGTAAGATGGTTTTGCTTTCTATTGACAGAAAATTTTGACAACAAATCAAATAACAAAAATTTTGTGCGTGGAGAACCCAAAAAAGGGGAAAGACCACCACACTAATCTTGGTAGTTTGAATCCACTAAGTACATATGTTCGAGTACAACATGGAGAGAAATACAACGCATACAACACATAAGAGGAAGAGAGTATTTATAAGGGGCCATCTTTTATGTATTATGTTGGCATAGAGCATGACGTCTTGGGATCTTTTCACTATTGTTGGCGGCATTTCGGTGGTCGGAGATGAATAGAATGTTGTTGTTTAAGTGGAGCTAAAGCAAGGTTGGAGGAAATGACTAGGTCCATTGTAAATATTTTACAATACACTATTTATAAACTCATTTCAATAGGCAATTTTATAATTTCACCCTTGATTAGCAGTAGCTTTTATTATTTCAACATAATAAAAAGTGACTACCACTAATTAATGTTGCCTTTTTAACTTGGGAAGATGAAGCGATGCTGACGAATAACATTCAATGGCAAATAAAAGATGTTTGGGTATTAGTAATGAAAATGATATTTTTTATTATATTTTCGATTAATATTTTCATGAACCCCTTGAAAAAGTTAAGTGGATACATGTACGGCCATAATTGAAGGATAACATTCTAGATCATCACTTTTTTTCCAAACTGATGTTAAGGAAATCATATGAAAATTAATGACTGGGAAACTTACAAAAGGGCTGCCGATTTGTAAAGTTCATGTTTATTGTGGATTAATTACTATTTAGAATCTTCTTTAAATTGGAACGATAACATTTGTTCATTCTAGCTTTAAAACCATGCAAGATTTTGAGTCTACATGGGAGTGAAGTATCTTAGAAGGAACTTGGTTTGTGAAGCATCAGTGGGGTTATATAAAAGGAAACATTATTTCATGTAGGAAACTAAACAAGGAATTGAGTCTAGGGGTTAAAAAGCATCTTGTAAAGCCATATAGCTTTGTGTTTGGATTGAGGTGTCACCTTGTCGAGTAGCTATTGAGAATATATGCCAAATACCTTGTTAAAAAATGCATCCTTTAAAGTTCAACTGGTTTATTGAAATGAAAAGTTCATGCTAAATATCATAAAAGAAGACTAGAAATTTCAAGCATGTTATCATTGAGTTAAAGTGCATAAGAACCATTCCAACAAAAATATCAAGTTTGCAATTCTGTATGTTGAAATGAATTGCACGAGCCAATTGATGCAAAATAGGAAAGAAAAGGAGAAATATTAGGAAGAAATAAGAAGAAAAAGGAGTAAGAGCTAGTTTGGATGGGAGCATATTGAATAGCTCCATGATTGCCCTAATGAATCAGCATAGATTTTTTTTTTTTGAAAAAAAAAATTTGATTCATATTATTTATTATTTTTATTTAAGTTATTTTTATTTTATTTCAGGCTGCTATTTTAGTTCTGTTTTGCTTATTTTGTCTTAAGGTGGGATTAGCCTTTATATAAATAGTTTGTAATTGGACATTTAGATTAGACTGAGATTAATGCAAATCTGAGTTTGGGTGAGATTTGAGTCTGTGATGGGATCAGTGTGAGATTGTTGAAGGGATTGATATATGGAAGGGAAGGGTAGGGATCTCAGATAAGAATCCTAGAATCCATTTAAAAAAAAAAACAATCCTAGAATCCTAGTTATCCTTGAGAGTGGTTAAAAGAAAATCATATTGGCCATAAATTATTTGAAAACCCTCTGCAAAGCCTGCTCCAGACTCTGATTCCAGATGCCACCTCTCCATCAATGCTGATTCACCATCTCTATCCCATGAACAATTGACCATCTTACCAACTTCTCATAGAACATAGATCAATCATCTAATGAAAAGATTGTTGTCTGGCGCCATATCAAGGCAGCATGCTTTTGCAATTTTCAAAAACTATCCATGCGTGGATTAATGATTTTCACCATCATCTTGCTACTTTGCACAAGGGATTTCTTCCTTGACGAACCAGTCACCATGGGCAAAGGACTCAAGCACATGAAAATGAGTTCATGTCAGGGAGAATGCTAGTCAACGACAAAGTCCTTCTTGACATAATCATCTAAAAGAACTTTAGATATATGAATGTATCACGGCATCAACAAACCTTTTCCCAACCATCAAGCCTCACTTCATCGACTTTTCTAAATCTAACTCCTGAACTCAGGTTACTTTTTTTTATTTAATTATTAGCACTAACTAATTGGAAACTATTTATCATTTTGTTTGTTTGACTTGGCTTTAATTGATTAATATTTAATTCAATTGAGTGTAATTACTCTAGAGATTGGTTTTTGAGAGATCCTAATCAATCTTTTGTTCGCTAGATTTGGTTTCATTGAATCAAATTGACTGCCCTAATCTAATTTAGTAAATTCTTATTTACCATCGATCTAATTTATTTTTAAATTTTAAGTTGGTTCTTTAGCGGGTTTTATTTTTCTTATTAATTGCATAATCCTCCCTGAAGGTAATTGCGCTAATTTGTGATATTTGTTATTCAGTGTACTGATCTCTAGTTGCACATATTTTTATGCACATGCGTCCCACATCAATTAGTAGGTGGGAAAAATGAAAAAGAGTGGAGAGGAAGAGAGGGAGAATTTGGTGGAGACTATTCATAACCCAATTCATGATAACCCGTAGAATACAAAAATAATGGGACTATTTGTAGAGTTCTTGTTTGTAGACTTGGAAGAAGTACATAGTACTTAGCAAAATATTGAAAGACAATTATCTCAAATATAAAATACAAAACATAAAAGGGTCCCAAATAATAAATGGGAGTCACTATAAAAAAAACAGGAGCTACTTTTCCGTAAAATACTCAATCTCGAAAATTAAATTGTGAACCTCTTTTAATTATAAAATATTCAAGATCATCGTTGAAGATGATTACACATCACTAATATTAACAAAAACCACAAAAACTAGCTCAAGTGACCTGGATCACCTCTTATACTATCCTCATTGGGTTGAATGATTTTCTGTATTAAATTATATGTATTCGGAAGTTTAGTACTTTATATGTAATATAGGAAAAAAGTAGCCTCTCATTGCACTTGTACTAAGCATCTTTTCAATTGAAGAATTTTTCAGATCCGAAGAAGTTTGGCCATGGGAAGCTTGGGAAAGATCCAACAGTAGAGACAAGTTTTTTGCCTGATAGGTATGTGATACCTAATCTGTATTTTCTTTTGATACTATCCTTAATTTATGATGTTTCTTCTTGACTTGATTGTTCCTGACTAGTTGGAATCAAAATTGATCTTTTTAGTGAAAGAGAGGCTGAGGAACAGGCCGAGAGGGAACGTTTACGGAAGCAGTGGCTACGTGAACAGGAGATAATTCGAAGTATATTTTTTAATAAGAGTGTTCCAGTCTTGTGAGCATATAATTGGAATATCCTTTGAATGCTAAAGAAATTGAATTGTATGTATTCCAGATGAGCCCCTGGAAATCACTTATAGCTATTGGGATGGAGCAGGGCATAGGAGAGTTATACAGGCATTTACACTGTCTTTCTATGTCTTGTTCTTTGATCCTTGTTTTTGTTTTTGTTTTTCTATTTCATTCTTTGTTTCCTGTTATTATTATCTTTCTTATTGTTTTATGACTATTTCACCATTTAGGTGCGCAAAGGGGACACCATAGGGGAGTTTCTTCGTGCCGTTCAACAGCAACTTGCACCTGAGTTTAGGGAGATCAGAACAACATCAGTGGAAAACTTGCTTTATGTGAAAGAAGATTTGATCATTCCTCATGTTTGTTTTTTGTGTTTCTTATTTAATATCTTTTTATTTGTATTGGTGAAAGTAACTTAGTTTTCTTCTTGTCATGTTTCTCAGCAACACAGTTTCTACGAGTTGATCATCAACAAAGCTAGGGGAAAAAGTGGACCGGTACTTCCTCTCCCAACGCCCTCCTCCCAATCATCATTTTTTTGTAGTTCTTGATATAGTTTCTTCTGCTATTTTTGTGAACCAACCTTTCGGTATTTAGTTTTTCTGGACTTACCTTCTTACTAATATTTTGAATGTTATAATTGTTATTGTAGCAATCTTGTTGTACTCTGGACTACCTTGATGGATCATTGACCAATAGTTTATTTTTAGCTATGTCTTCATTCTTTTTACATTATTTATTGACACGTTTTAGTTGTTGCTAAATGATATGGACGTTTTATGAGGTGCCTCTCCAAATAGTTTGCAACCAAACCAAATTTCAGTAATTTCTTATCCAATTTAAATAGTTTAGGGGGAAGGGGAGGTTGGTATCCCTCGTAAAAATATTGTGGTATTTTTTCTCTATCTTAATTTTGCACACCCAATTCATTTTTTACACATATTACTTGCTTTTCTGCATAATTCTTTTTTAGCACATCTTTCTTGTTTTCTTTTCTTAGATTTTTTTTTTTTATAGCCATTCTTTTCTTAGATGTTTAAATTTGATAGTTTTATGTCATTTATCATCAAATGTTACCTTATTTTCACATATCTAAGTGTTGTAATTTCAATAGCCCACCGCTACTCTTGATATTTATTGTTTTCCTATTCAAAAAACAGGGACCCTCTCTTCTGATGTTATGTTGTTTCCATTTTTTTCCATCATAATTGAGTGGTTAAATTTTCAACTAGATATTATAAACTTCCTCTGATATTTAATTTTGACAGTTCACTTAGATTTTTAATCTTTTTTAATTAATGACTAGTTTTTATCTTGCATTGTTATGCTTTTTGTTTTGTCATGCTTCTTGCAAATTTTCTTTGATTTTGTTTCTTTAACCTATTAATGATGATCTTATTAATATTTTATCTCCAGCTTTTCCATTTTGATGTTCATGAAGATGTTCGAACTGTCGCTGATGCCACAATAGAGAAAGATGAGGTACAATTTTATGAAAGCATTCATAATATAACTTTTTGCACAAATTCTCATCAAATTTAACCAAAAGCTGTATTCATGTAAAATGTTTTTGTCACTATTTTTGTTTTGTTTTTGGATTGTCTGCCATAAGTTTGATATCCTATACAAAATCTTGAAAAGGAACATAACTCATGTATATTTCTACTATTCAATCTAATATCTCATGTATCGAAATTCGCAAAATCACTTTTTTTATTATATGTGATGAATTTCCAAATGCCATGTATTTTATTCGCATTTGACTTTCCATCTAGTAGTTGTTTCGGCTTTGTCAACATGGAGCTTACTAGGTTTTTTTTATTTCTTTGGATTCTAACTTACAAGGTTTTATAATATGAATATTCTGTCACTATTTATTTCCTTAAAAGACTAATGCACAACCTCATGCAAAATTTGATCCCAAACTATTTTTTAACAATGAACTGGTCATCTTTCATTTGTTTGTTCTTGCCTTTGCATTCTCTCTCTCTCTCTCTCTCTCTCTCTCTCTCACACACACACAGACAATTATTGGGTTCCCTTGGGATAATAGCTCAGCTGTTCACCCACCTATCGATGTGTCCTATGCAGGCTTGTGGTTCGCAGCGCACAATGCACAATTAACATCTTTTTTTCTATTTAGTATTAATGTTTTTGTGTTCAATATGGGTGTTTTTTGCTTGGTATATATGTTTTGTGTTTGATAAATACCGTTTTGCATAGTATATTCATATAAGCAAAAAATTATCCGTATTATGCACAAAAACATTTATATGCATCATGCTAACGACGCCATTGATTGTGCGCTGTGCACTGCAGGCCCCACACGTAGAGCTGCTTACCAGACCGGTTTTACCCAGAACCCATCCGGAACTAGTCTGGTAAAAACCGATTCGGCCTACAACTGGTTGAACCAGACCGATTCTAGCAGGTTCTGAGGCGCAAAACCGGTCCAGCGTGGTTCTGCTCCCCCTGAACCGGCTCAGGGGGTGAGCCGGTTCAGAACGGGTCTGGTTCAATACAACAACAACAACCAAGCCTTAATTCCACTAGGTGGGGTCGGCTACATGAATCTTTTGTCTTCATTGCTTTCTATCAGTTACCAAATTCTTATCTAAGTTTAACTAAGATCACTCCTTATAATTTCTTGCCATGTCTTCTTTGGTCTCCCTCTTCCTCTTTGTACATAGGCAAAATTCAATAACTCAATTTTTCTAAGTAGAGCTTCAATCGGCCTACGATTTAGATGTCCAAACCATCTAAGCCGACTTTCTCTAAGTTTATCCTCAATTGGTGCAACACTACCTTTCTTTCGGATATACTCATTTCTCATTCTATCCTTTCGTGTATATCCACACATCCACCTTAACATCCTCATTTCTGCAATATTTATTTTATTTGTATATTTTCTCTTTGCAGGCCAGCATTCTGCACCAATATCATCGCTGGTCTTACTACAGTTTTATAAAATTTACCCTTGATTCTGGATGGAATTTTTCTATCGCACAACACACCAGAAGCATTTCTCCATTTTACCCATCCTGTTTGAATCCTGCTAATAACGTCATTATCTATTTCACCATCATTTTGTATGATTGATCCAAGGTATCTAAAGCGCTCACTTTTCTTGACAATTTGATCACCAACACATCTCCAATATAAGTATTTCTTTCTTGACTAAATGTGTACTCCATATATTCAGTTTTTTATCTACTGAGATGAAAACCTTTAGATTGTAGAGCATCCTCCAAAGCTCTAGTTTCGCTTTAGCTCTCTCTTTAGTTTTCTCAACAAGGACAATATCATCTGCGAAGAGCATACACCAAGGCACTTAATCTTGGATATGTCCAGTCATGACTTGCATAATCAAAGCAAAAAGATACGGACTTAAAGCTGAGCTTTGGTGTAATCCAACTGTAATAAAAAAATCCTTAGTCAAACTTTCTTGTGTCCGAACACAGGTAACAGCTCCTTCATACATGTCTTTAATAATTTGAATATAAGCAGTGTAAATCTCTTTCTTTTCTAAAATTCTCCAAAATGCAGCTGCCTCCATTAAAGTGTAGCTAGCAGTTGCCAAAAATTTTTAAAGATATATATTTTTTATTATTTTTAATTAAATATTGGGCTGGCCTATTAGCCTAGCCCAAAACTTAGAACCGGACTGGATCTAGATTAGTTCCAAATTTAGCCTATCGTAGTCCGGAACCGGTTCGGTTCGGTCCTATAAGCAGCTCTACTCACACGCTTAATGCGTGCTGATAAGCGGGTAAACAGCTGAGTTGTTAACTTGATAAAACCCAATAATTTCTCGTTCTCTCTCTCTATATATATATGTATTTATATTGATAGTTATGTACGGGCACATATATATGGTATAGGCGTAGTTACATATATAATACTTAAAAATGACTTTATTCCATGTGAAATATTTAATTCTCACCGTTTACATTTCATACTCTCCTGAAGTGACTGCAAAATTTTTGAAGGACTGCTAATTGACTGCAAATTCAGTCTCTTCACCGTTTACATTTCACTCTCCTAAGGTGACTACAAATTGGCGTTCCACTACCCTGATATTTTCTCCCTTCTATTATGATAAGAAATGTGGATGTGATATAGAATGCACACTCTGTAATTGTTGAAAAAGAAGGTGAATATAACGGGAATGCAATCAAAATATAAATAATTGAGTATTTAAATTTTATTTTATTTTTTTATGTCAACGTTATGTATAATAGGTATATGACACCTTTTTCACTAAAAGCTTTTAAAATAAGATCTTCAAATGATATATACAATGAGGAAAATAAGACTTGTTTTCTTGAAGGGATTTTCCAGACGTGGCATAGTTTTACTGGGTTGGTTTTTGGGGATTAACCAAATTCCTATCTGGAGTTTGAAAAAAAAAATGTTGGGGTAGGGAAAAAAGTTATCTTTTGTGATATTGGGTTCGATTGAACAGCAAAAATCTAAGTCTTATCAAATTGGCACCATTGCATTAAACGATATCTCAGTATATTGATACTCTAATTTCTTTATGTGATCTTTTGTAGTCTTATGCTGGTAAAGTTGTGGAAACCATTGCATTAAAAGATATCTCAGTGTATTGTTACTCTAAGTTCTTTATGTGATCTTCTGTAGTCTCATGCTGGTAAAGTTGTGGAGAGGCACTGGTATGAAAAGAACAAACACATATTCCCTGCCTCGAGATGGGAGGTATTTTCCAACTCTTTTTTAACTTGTTCTGATTACTTTGCCAAAAGTGTTGGGATTGGATCAAGTGACTTACATATTGGGTTAGGTTTGAGCTCCAGTTTTGACTTATTTATCATTCATGAACCAAACTATTTGGTGTTGTCCTTAGTTAAAGCCCAAATAATTTTTGGGTTAGTTAGCACTGAGAGATGAGAAAACAATCTTTCTAGAAGGGTGATTTTATATCGTTTTGAATGTGCGTTTTGAATGTGCATTATAGAAGTTCCAAAATTGGGTTTAATTAAAGTTTGTCCGCGGTTAAGGTTGTTGGCAAGTAGGAGTACGAACTCAGACCCAAAATTGACACCGACCTAAAACTGGGTAAAACATGCTGAACCATAGTAGTTTTGGATCAACATGATTTCGGATTTGTGCGACATAAAGTTAATTTTTTATGATAGTTTGTGTTGAGCGTGAAATGTAAGATTAAAAAAACATTGAGCTTTTTTTCGTCTAAAACTAAAGGAGAATGTTTGGGTCGCACTAGTTCGGTTGGCATCATTAGGCTTGTCTTGAGATGCATCTGTAATGAGAATTGAGAAATGAAATTGGTTATATTAAAAATTGTATAGGATGTATAATTTTTTATATTATAATTTATGTAGGATGTGATAGTATGACGATTGTTATTATTATTATTTTAATGAAGTGATCATTTGGTGTAAGGTATAACCAAATTATTGATGTAGCGATAAAAGTTTGGGGAGTCCTTTTCCGGCAAAATTTCCAGCTATTTTGGATATGATCTTCATTATTTCTTATTATGTTTGATAGATTTATGATCCCACGAAGAAATGGGAAAGATATACTATACATGGAGATTGAACTCACAATGAACGGATCTTTTGGCACTGGGTGAGCAAATTGATGGAGGTATATTTATGGAAATAGAAGCCAAGTTTATCACCTCTTCTGATTTTTTAAGTAGCGTTCTCTTATTTTGTAATATTAATTATTCAATTATAGATAATATGGTGGTGACTTAATTTAGAACATTTAAATTAGGAAGAAGTGTATTTTTTTTATTCTACTTTTAATTCTTATTTTGTGCTTCACCTTTGGGAATGAGAACTAGCAATTGTTGGTCATTCATTGTGATAATAATTTGTTTTTTTGGCATATTTTATTTTAAATCTACACTACATTTTTAATTATGAGATTTAAAATTATAATTTATAATCTAAAATATTAATGATTAGTAAAAAATTTAGATCATATAATATAATTTTAATTTGTAATATTATTTATGCATATTATTAAATTAAATATTTTTTTTTTCGAATAATTTGATGTAACATTGCAGAAATAAATTCCCTCTAATATTATATTAGCCTATGTACCAATATCATTGAATTTTTAGCTACTCCTCGATTAAAATATTTATTTAAAATTAAATGAGGGGGTTTATTTTAATATTATTTTAATATTAAGTAATGTTATTTAAAAAAATAATTATTTAGTCTGATTTTTTTAAACAAATTTTTAAAAATTTATGAAATTATTATTTAAATGATAAATATTTAGATGATATAATATTAAATTAAAATTTCTTTAAATCTTATCATAAATCAGTTGACACTAAAAATTTAGCTTTAATTTTAAAATTTTAATTCTTATAAATTAATTATGAAGAAAGTTTATTTTAAATTTAATATAGTGAGTTGTTTTTTATTTTAGATTTGTGAATAGTGTATGATAAAATAAAATTTATGAAAATATAGTATAATTTAATTTATAAATTTATTTTTAGATATATAAATTTTTTTAAAAATTTATGTGAAATTTAATTGTATTAGATATTAGTATGATATATGTAATATTTTACTTTGATAATAAAATGAATAATTTAAAGTGTCAGAATTTTTTTATTTTATTTAATAATTGTGATAATAATTTAGAAGGTAAGTTTAATTAAAGCCTTTTATTGTTTTTCAAAATAGTTTGCTTTTTGGTCTATTCTATTTAATAATTGAAGCCAGTTGTTTGTAATGGGTGTTATAACACTGTTATTGCTATATTTTTATTAGAACTAACCTTTAATTATTGATTTTGTTAGCTGTTAATGGGTATTGTAGGAGTTAGTGAAGGATAACGTGACTAAGCTTAATTCAGAATATATATATATTTTACATATTATTGTGTTTTCAATTATTATTTTTTTGGTTTTATAAAAAATTTAGAGCAAATTACATCCAAGTCCTTGAGCTTAATGTTTAATAACGCACAGATCCACGTTTTTTAAATTATAACATCGGGATACTTGAGTTTTAATAAATTATCAAATGAGTTCTCTTTTATCTTTTATTATTAATTTTTTTTTTTAAATTATCATTTTATCATTGCCCCTCTCTCTTCTCCAGCTCCTGCGCATGCGCGAGGAGCCTCGCAGCCGCCGGACCCGCCAGCGGCCTCCTGCGTGCGCGAGGATCGGAACGAGAGATAGGTCGTCTCTATGTTGTACAAGTCCATAAAAAAATGATTAAAAAAACTTTCATAAAAAAGATAAAAAAAAACCTTCCATAAAAAAAAGATTTAAAAACAAAATCTTTTTAGGATATGGTTTTTTCGCCCCGAACAGTTCTGGGCGAAATCATCGGAGTGCGCACGTGGCGATTGGTGATCGGCCCTCGAACGGTGCTCGCAATTTCTCGCCCAAATCTGGCCATTCGGTCTTTTTTTCTTTTCCACGGCTCTTCCATCTTCTCCGACTTCTCCGCCCCCGCTGTCCCCGTCATTACTCGCTCCTCTAGCGATGGCTCCTGCCGCCGTCAACCGCTGGCTTAGGCCCGAGGTACGCCTCCTTCCCATCTCCCTCTCTCTCTCTCTCTGACCTCTAGATCTGCGCGACTGTCTTTGAGCTGTTGATGTTCCTTTTCTTCTCGATCGTTGGTCTTAGGAATGAATTTTCTGCGGTATGTTCGGAAAGTTTCTCGTTTTTTTTTTTCTTTTTTTGTGAAACTTACTCGTTTTAATTATGGCGACAGGTTTTCCCGCTCTTCGGAGCGGTCGGGGTTGCCGTGGGGATCTGCGGGTTCCAGCTCGTGCGGAACATCTGCATCAATCCTGAAGTGAGGTACATGACAGATCGCTTTGTTTAACAGAATATCATTCAACCTTTCGGGTATTTTTCTTTTCTCTTGTTTAACATTTTATCTGAAGAAAAGATCTAGGAGAACAAGTAATTTGTTTAGAGATTCCGAGAATTTCCATGAGGAGTGATGTGATGGGGATATAACAGAAAAACATTCGTAGGTCATCATTCTGGCAGGTTTTTGGGAGATACAAATAAGAAAAACTTAATTCATTTTTGCGTTTTGTTTAGCTTTTGATTCATTTGCCTTCCTTATCATTGCGGCTATGTGAATACTTGGATGATATCACGGCCCAGATGTGTAATTTTTCAAGATTCTTTCTCCTACTTTTAAAACCATTGTACACGATGTTTTGTTCATCGGTCGCGATATTTCACTAATTATTCTTTGCCTTTACGGATCTCGAACCCTGGCCACGAGGGTTTAGTATCCTATGATGTCGGCCACGATATTTGGGCCGCACCTCCTAGTAATATCGGCCATGATGTTTGTTTATCCTTAGCTGTCGCTGTCTCAGCTTAGTGGAGACCGCCACATCAGCACTGATTGTCACCAGTCACACAAACCAAGGACCCGCGTGCTCTTGCCACTATTAATGGTTTTCCCGGAGCCGGCAATGGTGGGGCCAGCAGTATGGATCCGGTAGTTATACTATTCCACTAGCATGGAGCTGACAAATACAATATTCCAGTCTAGATAATTCGCTGAACTCTACTACAGCTTATCTATAAATACTTTTGGGCTTAGCCCCAGTGAGAAAACAACAAGAAGAAAAGAGACAGATCAAACGGGACGACACATCAAAAACAATGCTTGAGATCAAAAAAGAGAAGACTAGAAATCAGATTCCCCCTAGAACCATCGGAGACAGCTTGTATTCTTTCTTCTTTTTTCTTCCTGTACTGGTCCTTTGACCAAGCCTTCTTGAGTTTTAGTGAAACACTTTTCTCTTAACTCTCTGGTAGATGTAGGGGAAGCTATCCCTGAACCACCTTAAATACTTGTGTTTTCCTGGATGATTACTATTTGTCTGACCCTGAAGTTCTGAGCTAGAAAGGCTGCGAGCAACTAATTCTCAGGACTTCATCTCTCTCCGTCAACACATTTAAATCTCCATTTTTTCCATTTTATGGAAGAAAAATTGAACCGGATCCGAAATCATTAATGGCAACTGGGTTGTCACCCCAACCAGTTTCGAACATAGGCCTAGCGCTGGTAGTGACCGGACTGGATGGGATCGGTTCTCATTCGGCTGGACCCAAAGTTTTGTGGAATTGGAGCGGTTTCAGTCTGGTTCAGTCATGCAAGTGGGGTACTGCTGCTGAGTATGTCGACCGCCTCTAACCTTCACACTAGCGGGGTCCTCGTTACGTTCTTTTTGTTCAGACCTCAACATCCATTCTGTTAGGCACTGCATGTTCAAGGTGACTATGACTAGTTGTATTAAAATGGGTAGTGGGCTCTAGATTTGACCTGAATTCGACCAACCTAATTAGTAAACAGGTAAAAAATTAATCCCAAACTTGACTCGACTATATTTTGTTGCCAAGACTGACTGGATGGACTCACTTCCTGTTTTTGCTCAAATTCTTTTAAATTTATTTATGGTTCTAACCCAATAAATAATTCACAATCCAATCCCCACCTTCGTAAGAAATCAATCAAAAACTGTAAGCTGAACTATACACAAATCATAATCTGTTTGATCCGAACCCATCAATTAGGTTCAGTTTCGGTTATCAGGTTCTGGCAAATTCCTATATATAATTTGGCTGGAGAGTTTCATGATTCTTCTGCATGGAGAGGCTTTTATTATATTGTAATTGGACTAAAGTTTGATGTTATCAGGGTGAACAAAGAAGGTAGGGCAGCAGGAGTGCTGGAAAACTTCAATGAGGGACAGAGATATTCGGAACATGGTCTTCGAAAGTTCGTCCGCGGAAGAGCTCCTGAGATCATGCCAAAGATCAACAGCATCTTCTCTGATCCTAGTAAGATTTGAATTCTAGTAAGTATTTTTCTCAGTTAATGCTTTTTGATTGCTGAAAGTCAACTAAATGTGTGTGATTTAAAGAGATCTTCACAGTTTGAATAAGTCCTAGTTGAGACTAAATGGTTTGTACTATCATCCTTGGAATCAATATGTTCTGCTTGTTTAGTTGTTATTATGATCCAATGTGAACAAAGTTGTGTCAATTTCAGCTCATAAACATGCGAATCGGTATGGATTGGCTGAAATTGAGCTAAACCCATTTGAAAACTCGATTCTCAAGCTGATATCTGACAAACATCAGATAGAAAAAAATAAAAGTGTCGCTAGTTTTTGTTGGTTAATGATTCTGGATTCCCTCAAGTGGAATACATTTATGTTGTTTCATCTTAAAAAAAGTGTTTGTAATGTTATATGTAACATCTGGGGCCTGTTTGTTTGTAAGGTTTAAATTTAATAAGGTTAAAATTAAATTTGAATAAAGACATTTTTTATTAAAAGTTGTGAGGGATGTGATATAAAGTTAGTTATTATGTTGGGATATGTGAGGGATGTGATATAAAGTTAGTTATTACGTTGGAATATGTGAGGAATGTGATATAAGTTAGTTATTATTTTAGTAATGTGTGAGGATGTGAAATAAAATTAATTTTTAATATTAAATTTTATGTATGATGTGATATATCTGTTTAAAATAAAATTTAAATCAAGTTAATTTTGAACTGCTAAATTGTTGGTTTATGATTTTAGTTTATAAAAAAAGTGCTGCTTTTTAAGCACATGCCATATCATGTGATGCATTTATGAAATGATAGTGTATTTTTCTGCATTTGATGTTACTTTATAATGTTCGTAGTGCATCTTATTTTACATCTTAGAACATCCAAACTCGCCATTTTAGATTTGCACTTCTTAAACTGCTTAACTATGGTTATATATGATAAGATTGTAACCCTTGATCATGTGTAAACATTAATTCCCAAGTCAATAAGCAGTTGAATTCCAGCGAGCTAACTTGAGCTTAAAATTGAACTATTTTCATCTCCAGTTGAAACTGTTTTTAATTTATACCTTGCATATTTTAATCTTGTGTGTAAAGGGCTGTTAAACAATTCCATTTCGAGTCAATCCGATCTTGGCTTAAGATTAAATTGAAAGTTTTTGATTCGATCTAAACAAATAATTGAAGAATTTGATTCAATCTCGATTCGAGTTAAAAGTGTCTCATTTTTTATCAATTCACGCTTAATTCGAATTAAAATTAATTCGACTTTCAATTACTTTTTTATCTTTTATTTAAATCTCATGGATAAATATATTTGTTCATTTAATTAATTTAAATTTTAGTCATTTGTTTTAAACTAATATTTAAAATAAAAATAAAAAATTTATTTATAATAAATATGATTTAAATGATTTATAAAAAAGTTAAAATATTAAATTCAAATATGTGTATAAATGTGTATAAATAATATTTTTATTTATTTAATTTAATTTTGAGAAAAATTGTAGTTATATTGATAATATGTTTTAAAAAAAATTTATAAATTGGTTACTTTTGATTTGTAGAAGGGCATCTATCTGAAATTCATGCGTAAACTTTCTTCTTTATTTGAAATAAAATTTCTCTTTTATGTTTTAATTTGGAGTTTATATTTGTTCTTATTTGTGGTGAAAAATTGGTATTAAAGCCAGGTTATCCTGCTTTTGATCTGTAAATTATTTAGATTCATATTTTAATTTTCTAGTAATGTTAACTTTCATATTTGCTTAACCTTTTCTTATCTTAGATTTTTATTGAAATGAAGACGAAGAATATTAAGTTCACGCCTTATGAAAGTTATTATAAATATTTTTGCTAAAACCTATATTTCTTCTGTAATCTTGCTTATTAACTCCTAAAGGGCCAGAGAAGCCACAAAAATGGAGAAATTTAAAAGACAGTCCTGTTAAAAGTTAAAAAGGAACATTAGTCTTACATATCATGCAAATATTTAAAGACTAACTTTCTATATGGATGCTTAAAACTCTTAGAGTTTATTTTTTTGAAAATTTAAGATCTTCATGATTCATAACTGAAAATTTCTGTTTAAATAAAAGAATCGAAAAAATTACTGTAGGTAATATTAAATATATATATNGTAAAATTTATGAAATATTAAATATTTAAGGTAATAACCTAAGTGAATTAAAAAATAATACAAAAAATATATTTGATGAGACAAAATATATTTGATGAGATAAAAAAATCTAAAAATTTTAAACATACAAGAGATGATAATGAAGACAATAGAGAAAAATATTTTCACTGGATGAATGTTTGTATAAGTAAAAAAATCAATTGGCCCTGAAAAAATAGATTATATAAATACTATAAATGAAATAAATAGTACTAAAGATATAAAAGATTTTGAAGACAATATGATCTTTTCCTGATAAATAAACAAATTTTAGAAGAAAAATTAAACAATATATGAAAAAACTTATTTCTCAAAAATTAATTGCCATACAAGAAGTATATCAAAATAAAGAATTTTTTTTTTTAAATATATGATTATAAACTAGAATATGAAATATATTCTAAGACAGATAATAGTAAAGAAGAAATTGATGATAATACTAGCCCTAAAATAAAAGGTGAAATATATATGAAAGTAGGAAAATCTAGTAATAATAGAAATATGTATAATGATGATATAATGACAGAACTGAAGAACATTACAAGAAAGAATATGAATGAACAACCCACCAAAGAAGATTCGTATGTAGATGTATATAAAAATGAAAAGAATTATTTTAAAGTAAAAGTTTCTAAAATAGATACAAATATATTAAATAAGAGGATTAAAAAATATATATTTCTGTATGACTACTCAACAATTATTGAGAATGATAACTTCTAAAATGATAACTTCTAAATTAAAATATATGTACTAAAATTTTTGGAAATGTTTTCTTAATTCAAAAGAATAAAAGAAGAAAAGGATAAAGATAATGTAATAATTTTATTAGGAAAATTTTTATTAGAATTTTTCGCTGGAGAGTCCCTAGATAATACTGAACGTATTGATAAAGTAGAAACAATATTTTCTATAATGTAGATAAAAAATATATATTTAGAAGAATTTTTAAAAAAATATATAAAATATATTTGAAAATTACCTCTATCCTAATACGATCATTGGGCCAAAGCATACTTTAGCAAATTATCTTCCGCTTGGGACGAAAAATATAAAAAGGAATATAATAAATTTATCGAAAAAGCACTAAATGAAAATATGAAATACTTAAAATTTGATACCTTAGTCTTACAAATCAAATGTGCAGTGATTCTATTTATGAAATTTTATAAAGAATAAAAATTAAAAAATATATTTTATAAAGATAAAAGTAAAGCAAAGCATAATAAATATTACGTAAATGTTCTACCCACTTATAAATTTGGAATAACAACTTTGCGCAACAAGCATGATAGATATAAACAAAAATATAAAAAGCCATATAGAAAGAAATTTTGGAAAAGAAGATACTGGAAACTAAATAAATCTCGGATAAAGTCTAAAAAAAGATATAACTTACGATATAAACTAAAACGAATATATAAAGAAAAAAGATATTTTAAAAGAAAACTTAGTTTTAAGAAGAAACCATGCATATGTGTTAAATGCAGAGAAGAAGGACATTATACTAATAATTATAAAAAAAATATAAAAATAATAAAATAATAATAATTTTAAATAATAAAAAAATATTATGATATTCTACAAAGAATAAATTTATCTAATTTATCTGAAATATATTATAAGATATCTTTAATAGAAGACAGAAAATTTAGAAAATGAATTAGAAACAGAAAATGAATTTGATAATACAAAATCATTCTCTCAAATAATATAAGAAAAAGAAAAAGAAAATATAAATTACATACTTATGTTAAGAGAGGAAGATAGTAATGAAGAAGAAGTAGAAAGAATAATTAGTTCAACAAATAATAAATAATTTATATTTGATAATAAATTATATAAAAAAATATTAAAACTAAAAAATAACACTAAAGAAAAAGGCATATACAAAGAAAAATTTAGCTATGTTCCAAAAATTATGGCAGCAAAAATAAGAGAGTTGGGAGTGAGAAAAAAAATAAAAACACTAATGTGTGCTTACTTAGCATCATGATAAATGAAGGGATGCCACATATGATTATTTTGCCCCTTAAAACATGCTAAAAAGGATCATCATATCTCACCACATGTACAAAAAAATCTGAACCAAAGAATATGATTGGAAAATATCAACTCAATATTTCTTCTTTTGGAAAGGGAGAAAAGAGGAGAAAAAAAGGCTTTGTGGACTTTTTATAAAAAGAAAAATATGTCACTTCACAAAACTTTGAAAATATCAAATAATATCTTTTAGCACAGCCAAAATAATGAACCAACGGTCAAGTGAAATTCTGGGCGGACTGGGCGGGTCTGTCCAGGCCCAGCAGAGCCAACCGGTTGATTTGGTGAAATTGACCAATTGTGCTGTTTTGACTTAAAAAAGTGAGATATTTGAAAAAAAATTGGGCCACTTAAAAGATGGAATAACATTCTAAGAAAAATAAGTAAAATTTTTTAGCAAACTAACGCGTTTACATAAAGTCCTAGAGAAATAAAATGAACAGTAGTAGTTTTTTTATCTCTTAGACTTTGCATTCTTTTGTTTTTAAAGAGAAATAACCTGTGAGCACACTTAAGACAAAAGTCAGTACAATAATATTAAAGTAATTGATATCATCAAGATTACTAGGATGCAACGTGCATGCATCTCTGAAGCAAAATATCGTACACGATCTTTCGAACCTATTCGGCTTCAAACATCAATACTTTTGAAGCTGTGTTCGCCTTCAAACAGCGTGAGTGATGTTTGGAGCCTTTCAAACATCGTGAGTGATATTTGGAGCCTTCCAAACATCCTACACGACTCTTGTTCAACATAATGTTCTTCAGTTCTGTCATTATACCCTTTTTTTATTAGTACTAGATTCTCTTACTTTCATATATATTTTACCTTTTATTTTAGGGCTAGTATTATTGTCAATGTCTTATTTACGATTATCTGTCTTAGAATATATTTCATATTCTAGTTTCTAATTATATTTTTTAAAAATTTCTTCTTTATTTTCATATACTTCATGTATAGCAATTAATTTTTCAAAAATAAGTTATTTCATATATTATTTAATTTTTCTTTAAAAATTTATTTATTGATCAGGAAAAGACCATATAGTTCTTCAAAATCTTCTATATCTTTAATAACATTAATTTTATTTATAACATTTATATAATCTATATTTTTTAGGGCCAATTGATTTTTTACTTATAAGAACATTCATCCAATTAAAATATTTTTCTTTATTATCTTTTTTTATCGTCTCTTGTATTTTTAAAATTTTTTAGCTTTTAATTCACTTTGATTATTGCCTTAAATATTTAATATTTCATAAATTTTACTCATCATTTTTATTAATATTTTGAAATTATTTACCACATTAGTTTCACTTATTTCCTTTATATATTTATTTTTAATTTTTATTACATCTTTAATATTACTTTAAGTAATTTTTTTTATTCTTTCATTTAAACATAAATTGTCAGCCATGGATCATGAAGATCTTAGATTTTCAAAGAAATGAACTCTTAAGCATCCATATAGAAAGCTACTCTTTAAACATTTGCATTATACCTAAGATCAATATTTTTTTTCAATTTTTAATATGGCTGTCTTTTAAATTTCTCTATTTTTGTGGCTTCTCTGGCCCTTTAGGAGTTAGTAAGCAAGATTACGAAAGAACGTATAGGTTTTAGCAAAAATATTTATAATAATTTTCATAAGGCATGAAGTTAACGTTCTCCAACTTTATTTCAATGAAAATCTAATATAAGAAAAGTTTAAGCAAACATAAAAGTTAACATTACTAAGAAATTAAAATATGAATATAAATAACTAACAAATCAAATACAAGATAACTTGGCTCTGATACCAATTTTCTTCACCATAATAAGTACATATATGAACTTCAAATTAGAATATGAAAGAGAAATTTTATTTCAAGGAAGAGAGATTACAGATGGATTTCAGATGAATGCCTTTTCATAAGCCAGGAGTCACCCATTTATAGAATTTTTTCAAAACATATTGTCAGTACAGCTATAATGTTTTCAATATTGCTATAGTACTGCTACAGTTTCCCCTATTGTCGTGTTGATTTAATTTTATGCCTACTCAAAATTGAATTGAGATCCAAACTTTAACTTTTAGGTGAAATTAATAGCCTTACTCTGAAATGTGACTTGTTATGGCACCTTAAAGCCAATAATTTTACATATATATATATATGTGTGTGTGTCTGCATGTATGCATGTATGCATGTATATGCTAAGGAAAAACAAATACTGAATTGAATGTACATAAGAATGTGATCTCTGCCTTTTCAAGCATTCCGTTGTCCTAAACAAAAACAGCTCTTAAATGAAAGAAATGAACTTCCTAGTGCTTTTCAACTAGGACTTCATCAATCAATATCTCATGGCCTCATACCAAATAATCATATGAGAGACCTACATTTACATTTTTCCAAGGAGAAATGTTACTTCCTACTAAAGTTCATCTAAATAACAACTCACAAAAAGCATTTTTTAGCATTTTTTTATATCAAATCTTTTACGAAACAAGAAGCCACTAATTATATGCATACTCTAGCAAGTACCAGAATAACATATCACTAAGTTTGTACAAACTCTTGAAATCAGTTTAAAAGGAACTCTCATGCCTATAATTGAGGATTTACATTAAAAGCAACCTAAAATCTATGATTATTCACAGGCTTAAAACAGTAGGCATCAAAAAGCTCCAGAAATCTGTGCATGATTCAAAACAAAGAAGATAGCATCACCTCATCATCACGGCCAATACTATGGTATGATCCTACAAGAACCTGGAAAGAAGAAGAACGAACAACATCATCAACAACAACAAAACTTTAATCTCAAACTAATTGAAGAAAACTGGCGAAGAAGGTATGGAATAACAGCGAAATTGTGAAAGGAGCAAAAGTTGGTCAACTCATTAGCTCAGCCAAGGTGATGACATAGTTGACAATTTAAACCTCCTCTCTACTGAGTCAAAACCTGAAATTCTACTGCAATAAGGAGTGACTAGAGATCACGTAATATGATTTAGTACAACAAAATTTTACTCTAAACCCACTGACATACTGTAAAATGAAGGACATATATGACGTTATACGAACAAAATACCATATGATATATTTAAATGCACAAATATATATATTGGTGATCCACCGCAGAGCTTCAAAATCTAAAAAAGTCTCTTGACATTACTTTTATGGGGGAGAAAAAAAAAAAAAACAGAAACTATGTAACGTACAAGACCCATACAAAAAACAAGGAAGGGGTTCACATGTATATAAATTCCCTGGCTGCTAAGATCTGTAATTCCACTAATACTAATACGAAAATCGACAAGGAAAAGACAGAACCATACCGCTGATACCATTTTCCATGCCAATCGACTGGTCATACGGTCTTCGGCACCCAGGGCAACGGCCATCACCCTCTTCTAAGATCTTCTTGTGGCAGAAAAGGCAAATACGGAATCCACAGCAGCAAGGGTGAAATCTGGAATCCGTAAGATCAAAATCCTCGACACATATAGGACAAGAAGATGGTGTCGACAGAATTCCCGCTTGACCACAACCAGAAGCTGCATAACGTCGCTCCCTATTCACTTGGATGTTCCTGTGCTTTGAGAGAGTAGGAAAGCAGTGTGGTCTGGCAGCATCGTCTGGTCTCCAAGCTCTATGGAGCTTCCGGTTAGGCTCGGGCTTTGAACGACCCAAATTGACGCGAGCATTCTTCCGGAAATCCTGATCATCCGTCTTAGAATCTACTAATGTGTTACCATGATCTGGGTTAGCTTTGGTGTGATCTGCAGTAACCGGAAGCGCATCTGCAACTTCCTCCCAATCATCCGCCCCTAGTTGCTCGTCTCCCCTGCTCTCTTGCTCTCTTTCCTCCTCTGCATCGCTGACGCTCCTGGAGCAGGACCAAAGGCTGCTTCCACTGCTGATGGTACAGGAAGACCCCTTTCTCCTCATCTTGCCACCTGGGCTGGGACTTTGTGCAGGTGATTCCGAATCGCTGTCATGGAGCCCCGATCCATCTTGATCTAAACTTGCAAGTGCCTCCACCACCGCGGATCTACCTTCCAGCACTCCTTGGCAGGGCCTTGGGAGATTCGACGTCCTCTGAGAAGAAGCTGAAATTGGCGAGGCATCCATGAACACTTCTTTTCCGCCATTATTCTTGACTGTCACCGGGCCTGTACCAATAAATCCCAACCAAAATATCAGATCAAAACCAAAAACTATCAAAACCCACAATATCGAAGAAAAACACCAAGATCAAGGTACCTTGAGAAAGCCACTGCTTCCGCCGCGCATCAAGCTTGCACTGCTTCAGTTTCGCGTACTTGTTCGCCTGTAAAATCGAAACCGTTCACTCATACATAATCCAAGAAACAAAATAAAGCAATCGGAGTCAACAATCCAGAATACAAAGGGGAAGAAGGCCAAATCACTACAATCCGTGCAAGAAATCAATTCGATCCGGACTTACCCTCTTCTTCTTCCCCAACTCCCCTGACATTGCAGGCTCGGAAGCATTACTCGCCATCGCGTCGTCACCCATCGATCCTTCCTTCAGCCCTCTCTCTCTCCCTCTCTCTCTCTCTCCCCTCCCAAGAGAAAACCCTAGGCGAATTGGCGGACGAGAAGATGGCGAGCGCAACATATAACCAAAACGGAAACGCCCACAGCCCGCCCAGCTTTCTATGAGGGGAAGAATGTCCTCTGAATATATATAGTTACTTTGGTTACGAACTTACCCCTGTACTTACAAGGTATTTACATTAGTCCGTGAGAAAGAGTCCCCTACCGTATAGGCTAATATCGGGCATTTGTCGAACATGGGGTTTCAGTTTTGATTGTGCGGTATGATGTTCCGCGGGACATAGGGACTGCGAAATTTATGATCAATACAAGAAACTATAACCCTTCGATCTGACCAAGATTGGACTCAGTTAAACGAAATCGAAGATCAGGCGGAGCCATGCACCGTCTGCACATGATTTTTTTTCCGTCTGATCAGAAATAAGGCTAATCACTAGTCGAGTTGGACTGAGTTCGCTTCTACTTAAATTTAAAAAATTCGAATTTAACTTTTGTTTAGTTCAACTTAATAAAAAACTTAATCGATTTTAAATTAATTTTTAAATTAAATCAAGCCTTATGTTTAATCGAACTTTTTAATTTAAAATTTATTTTCATATAAATTTGAAATCAAAATCAAAACTGAATTTTAAAATCTTACATTATGCAATAAGCAATAGTATATAAGTAAATTTAATGTACTTATTTTTTTATAACTCAACTATTCACAATATAGTAATTTTCAAAATCGCTAAGTTAGAAGCACAGATAAATTTGAAGCATACCATTCTAATGATATTGAACTTAATTAGCAGAAACAGAATAATATATTTATTTGATAAAATAGAAAAAAAAATATTTTTTAATTCAAACATGATCGCTTAATATTTTGTATATAATTATTTATATAAAGTGACATCATGTGTAAATAATTAAGACATAAAAAAAATGAGTAAAATTGAACTAATAAGTAATAATAGTCTTTTTCAAGTTCACGATCATTAATTAACGCTGATGAGCTTAAACTTCTTTCTGGCTTAGTTTGCAAGTAAAATAATTTATTTGAGCTTGGTTAATTTGCCAACAAACCCTCTAATTTATTTTCAAGAGTTTATGAACACAAAGCTTATAAACTGTCACTTAGTACATTAATGAGCTTATAAACTACCTTATTATGATGCTAATTTATGATCTATAGCTTTTTTAATTAACAAATATGAATAATTTTTGTAAACATTTCAAGTATGAGTATTCGTTTAAAAAAATATTGATGTATAAGAAAAGAAACAGTGAAATATATATATGTGCAGTGAAATTTAAATTTAAGAAAGAGTATAGTGCATGTGTCTTATTAAGAATAAATCCAACACATTATTCGAATAATATGCATATATATCGCTCTGTCTAAATATGATAGGCTTAAATATCTAAATAAATTTTAAATGAGCCAGAGCTTTAATAGAGCCTCAAATTTATTATTTTATTTTGGCATATTTATAAACTTTATAAGACAATTCACGAATATTAATAAACATAATATTAATATATTCAAACTTATTTACACTACAACAATATTACACATCAGCGTCAGGCGGCCCTGACGCTGCAAAAATGAACCGCTGACGCTGCTACTTTCTGCGTCGGGACACTATTCGACGCTAAGTTAAGCGGTGCTAATAAGCTAACCGATGCTGAGCCGACGCTGATAATATAATAATATCAGCGTCGGCGCGACGTCGGCTTATGGCCTGACGCACAAAGACTGACACTGATGTTGACCTCAGCGTCGGCTATTGGCCGACGCGGATGTGCAAATCAGCGTCGGACTAGTCCTACGCTGATGAGTACATCGGCGTCGGTTTATGGCTTGACGTTGGTCGGAATTTTTTTTTACTTGGACACTGAACCGTCGCAAAACTGACGCTAATAAAATTTCAGTAATAAAAAAAATTACAGAAACTCACAAATTTATTAAAAACCTGCAAGCCTAACAACTTAACAATTAACATCACAAACTATAATTAACTTAAAGTAAACATATTACATTTAAACAAACATCACATAATAGTCACATAATGTAATGCCCAAGTATGCAAAATATATGATTATCACAAGTACAAAATTAAAAATAATAATGATCAATCCAAAAGTACTAATTTGATAAACAATCCAATAAGATCAATCGGTTGACGGTGGTGGTTGAGGTAGAAATTGATAGCCTTGCGATGCCATAAACTGCAACACATGAGCAAACTGTTCTTGTAAATTCTGAGTTTGCTGACGCTGCTCATCAAGTTGGTTTTGAAGTAACTGATATGCCTCTTGATCAACTGATTGAGAAGAGCTGCTAGCGTTTGGAGGATGGAGGATAGCAGAAGGATGCTCATAATGCCCAAACCCATACCAAGGTCCTTCCTTGGCCCGGCAGTCGCCTCACACCATGCTTGAGCATCAAAGTCAGGATGCTGAGTGGGATTGTCATCCTGATCGCGACATTTCTGGTCAAGGATACTCACTTATTACTCCTATATTAATAAAAGATACATAAGTATTTACTAATTTAAATATTTAAGTAGACATATGTAATAACTTACGTGGACTGTTTGAGACTTGCCATCGACAAACTCTCCTTTACCCTTATCACGCCTATGTGTCCGCTCGAAAAGCTCAATCTGAGTTGGTGGGCGACTAAGATGACGCTCCTGCAATATGTATAATATAATTACTATTAATTTTAATATATATATATATATATATATATATATATTGAAATTTATTTATAAACTTTATTACCAGATTGACCCTATATTGTGCAATAGGGATCGAGCTCGTTGTATGCCTCACCATGAAACCACTGTGCTCTGTACGACGATTTACTGTAGCAATCTGAGATCGCTTTAGATAGTCGTCATTGCCCCATTTTTTAATTAGTGAATCCCAGTGCTGCGGCGGGATCTAATATGGGCCACATCCACTAGTCTGTGTGACATCCTCAGTCCCGACTTTTATCTTTGTCCTTCTTCTTGACTTTGTTAACTCATCCTTATAACACTTATTAAAATGTCGGTCTCATGCCCGACGGATGAGCTCTGCATCACTAGAATGCCATTGCCACCTTTCCCATTTCAAGAAGTAAATGATTTACACAATTTATTGCCATTGTTATTTATCACCTAATTGTTATATTATATAATCATATAAAAATAAAAATGACTTACACTAAATATCTCAAACATGAACTGCTTGGTGTCAGTAGGAACATCTTTTCACTCTGCTCATGCTCCCTCACAAAATCTACGCATGTCAGGCATAAGATCACGCGTAGCTTGTACACTGCTAAAATCCCTATAATGAGAAAAAAAATTAAATGAAAACTTAATCTGCAAACATATAGTAAAAGATAACATACATACCTTTTGCTCTCGCCAATGAGAGTAATCATGGGTCGCTCGCTTGGGCTTTTTGGAATTTCAGCACCTCGATTAACTCCCTTGCCTTGTCGAGGGTGAGCATCCTCCTGAACAATATCATTCCCAACCTCTTTGTCATCCCCATCAGCACGATGCTCATCATGATCATCATATAAATTCATCGCTGCATATGAGGATGAAGCTGCAACTGAGGATGAGATATTAGTATCCTCAAATGTGGAAGTGGCGCAATATCCCATAGTACCATGCCCTTTAGAAGATGTAGCTCGACCTCCACGTCCTCGAGGCATATCTGCAAATTAATAATTTATTGAAAGAAGAATCATCACATTAATAATATTCATAAACTGAAAATTAATTTTACCTTAATTATATAGAATTATTCACTTTCTGAGTACTCCTCCTCACTAAAAGTATCATTTGAGGCTTCCGAGTTAAAATCTTCTTCCTCCTCCGATTCAATACACTCAACAATAATATTTTTTTTATATACATTAGCTTTTCTTTTTTCACCTATCTTGTCAAAAGAACTTAGTTCATTTGGCTCAACTTCTTCTGGTGGATCTGATCGTACCATAATTGACTGCTTGTGTGTCTCAAGTGGTATAATAATTTCGAGAGAAAAACTCTGATCATCTTCCTGAAAAATATCATATGTATGTTGACAATAATCAAGTTTTACTATTTTTGTAGACTTTGTCTTGCATACTGCCCACCAATTCTGTGCTTCTTTTTTAGTAGATGGGTAAGTAGTATAATAAACTTGTGTCGCCTGTTGGGCTAGCATAAAAGGCTCATATGAATTAGATTTCAATCTAGAACGGTGATTTATATCAACGAATCCATAATTCAGATCTATTCTTATACCTTTTACTGTATCATACCAATCACATCGAAATAATACCACTTTATTATCCTTTCTGAAATATTCAAGCGCAAACCTCAGTTAATATACCATAGTAGTCTATCTCATAATCATTGTAACAACTACCTTTTACACACACCACTGTTCATTGTTTTCAAATGTGAATCATATTTTTGACAAATAAACTTATATTCATTGATAAAGTAGCCCTTGTACGATTCAATACTACGTGATGGTCCATAGGCTAACTGAACTAGTTGGCTGTTGATATCACTCGACCTCTTACAAGCCAATGCTTTGAACCATATCGAAAACTCTCGCTCACGTAGCTTCTCGAGTTGTGCCTCCGTCAAATTAGAATGACGTTTACGTGTTTCATAGTCAAATTTCCTGTAAGTAATCATTTATTAACAATCTACAAAATAAAAATATGGTTAAATTTATTTAATATATTAATAACATTAAATTTATTCCACAAAAGTGAAAACTTCAGCACAATTTAAAAGAATATATAAATGGCCAGCCTCTAAGTCTTTCTGTGGCAAAACTCCAAGCTGTTGGCGTGAACCATACGGACGCCCCTGAAAAAAAATAGATAGACGATCCTCTGGTCCATTAAAACTATCATCGTCATTACGAGGGACGCGATTCATTCTCGTTGAGATTTCTTGAGGGAAGTAGTAAGAACAGTGAATCGAGATCTCACTGATTAAATATGCCTCCACAATTGAGCCCTCAACTCGAGCTTTATTACATGCCATATTTTTAAGATAATACATATACCTGTGTGTATAATAAGATAAAATTAAATAAACACGATTATAAATATACTTAGTAAATTTGAATTAAAAATTTTGTATTAAATTTTACCTCTCAAAAGGATACATCCAACAATATTGTATGGGACCTGCAACTCTAGCTTCATATTGCTGGTGGAACAATCTTTCTAAGCGTACATAAATTGTATGAGCACAAATATTTCTAAAGAATAATGAAATCTCTGTAATTATAGACCAAATATCATATGGTAATAATTCCATGAAAGCTATGGGTATTAATCGTTGCATGAATACATGATAATCATGACTTTTCATACCATATATACGCTGATCCTATAAGTATACGCAACGTGCAATGTATGAGACATAACTATCTGAAAATTTAAGCTTATTAATCCATTCACATACAATCTTAAGCTTTTCTTTAGATAATGCATAAGTTGCTGGTGGTTTGAAAATTTTTCCATTTATCTCTGTAAGCTCCAGATCAGATCGTTTGCAATAAAGAGGTAAGTCAGCTCTTGCCTTTGCATTGTCCTTCGTTTTACCTTTGACATCCATGATAGTATTGAAAATATTATCAAATATATTTTTCTTTACATGCATGACATCAAGATTATGTCGAATGAGATTGGTATGCTAATAAGGTAACTGCCAAAATATACTTTTCCGAACCTAATTATATGAAATTCCAAATCCAGGAAGCATTGTCCTCGGAGGACTATCCATCTCAATTTTTCCTTTGAGAAATTTATCACGTTGCCTCCTAAAAGAGTGATCAGATGGCAAAAACTGTCTGCTGCTGTCCAAAAAAGATATTTTTCTACCATTCTTAAGATAAAAAGCCTTTGTACGTTCCATGCAATATGAACATGCAAGCCGACCATGAGTGCTCCATCCTAAAAGCATCCTATATGCTGGAAAGTCACTTATCGTCCACATTAATACTACACGCATCTTAAAGTTTTATTTTTTAAATGAATCATATGTGTTAACTCCTTCCCATAACGATTTCAGCTCGTCCACTAAAGGTCTTAAAAATATATCCAAATTTTTACCTGAACTTGTAGGACCGAAAATCAATAGAGTTAAAAATATAAAAGGCCTAGTCATGCACATTGATGGTGGTAAATTATACATTGTTAAAAAAACTGGCCAACAAGAATATGGTGTCGCTTTCTGACTAAAAGGATTAAATCCATCTGTGCATAACCCCAAACGTATATTACGAGGATCACATGCAAAATCAGGATGCCTAATATTAAAGTTCTTCCAAGCTTCACCATCCGCTGGATGAACCATATTGCTAGTATTTCTCTTTCCAGCATGCCATAATATATGCTCAGCTGAATTATTGGACATATAGTCTCTCTGAACAATTCTTATACATTGGATGCTTATAAAGTGGGCATGAATTTAAGTCATTGTATTCTTTATAATAGATAATGCAATCATTTATGCAGGCATGAATCTTTACATAAGGTAATCCCATCTGTTTTATAATTTTTTTGGTGTCATAAAATTTTTTAGGAATATTTGCTTCCTCTGGCATGCAATTTCTAAAGATCGTTAACATTCGATCAAAACATGCATCTGACATATTTGTCTCTGATTTTAAGTTCAATAATTCAGACATAGCAGACATTTTTTGTTTGTCATTGACAACCGGGCCATAACGAAATCCTTCTGTCATTAATGTAGTCATAAAGTTTACGAGCTTCCTCTGACGGTTCCTCTGTTTCTGTTTGTGTTTCAGTAAAAGTGACGTGTGCTCGTGCACCAATTGCTTCTTCAACCATCATTGTGAATGAATCAAGTTGATTGTCATCTTGACTCTAACTGCAGCAGCATTTGAGGACTCAGCAATATTAATATGATTAATTATTTTCCTCTCGCCGTGTGATGTCCAAACATGATAGTTAGGCATAAAACCTCTACTCCATAAATGTACCGTGATGTCATCCTTATTGTGAAATCTCATATTTTTGCACTTCAAACACGGACATCTTACGGTATTTTTACTGACATGTATAGTTTGTAAGAAAGCATAATCTAAAAATTGTTGAACTTCAGCAACAAACTCATCAGTTAAAGGGCGATCTATTGTTCTCCGATTGTACATCCAGTCACGTGAAAGATCCATGTTCTACTAAATAATGTGAAAACAATAAGCCAATATATTAAATTAAAAAAAAAATTATTACTATTAATACATGCATATATGCTATTGATGTGTCCGGAGATACTAATGAGACAATTTTTTTTTTGTGCATTGCAGACCAAAGTATCTATATCAATAGTTATAGATAGCAATTGGGTAACTTGCTATTTTTTTAAAACATTTCATATTTTGTTGCAAATTAAGGTGCACATATACTCTCATTTTACATGCATACAAGATGATGGAATTGAGAGTAGCACTAAATGGTGAGGAATGTATTAAACATTTTGATTTTCATGAAATCTCTTTCTCATAGGCATATAAAAAAATGGAATGTTTAAAATCAACTATGGGAGACTCGTATGCCAATTTCTTCAAAGATTACTTTGATCACCATACCTTCTCCTTCAATTCACCTTTTTCTGCTGCAGATCCTCCTTATTCTCCTCCTATGGCAGCCCCAAAACTCATCTACTATCACAGCCACTTCATCACCAACTTCAACCACCATATCTCAAACCACCAATCCCCACCTTCCTCACCTCCCCTGAAGGAGGCCCTTCCTCTCCTCAGACAACAAGCAGAGGAAGAAGAAGAAGAAGAAGAAGAAGAAGAAGAAGAAGAAGAAAAAGAAGAAGAAGAAGGAGAAGAAGAAGAAGAAGAAGAAAAAGAAAGGACTGCTGCTAGAAAACTATGCAGGAGAGGTCTCTAACTCAACAAAACATTAGCTTGGAGAAGGAGAAGAAGGTTTACCTTGATCTCCGGCAGGCAACGCGAGGAGGCCGACGAATGTTGCAAGGAGGTCGGCAGACGGCATGTGTAATAATCCGTTTAAATAAATACCTGTTAATATATATACTCTTCTGAATTTAATATAAGTACATATATCACCTGAGGACTTTAAAATAATTGCTACATTAAATAAAACATTCCCTGCAGACAGTTTGAATAAAATATAGATATATTTATTTCTCCTCTGACTTTCTCCCACCTTCTCACCCACCAACGGTCCCGCCCTATTAATGTCATCTCCCCAACCACCAACTACTAACCGCCGACGGTCCCGCCCTAATAAGTTCACCTCCCCCTATAAATAGGCCTCAAAACCCTCAGAAAGAATCACAACCTCCAAACCTCCTCTGAGTTTTAGCTCATCTTGGTGCACCTTTCCCCCAGCGGCAAGACTCTGTTAGGTAAGAACTCTGGTCTTATTAAGTTTATATTTCATTCGGTGATTTCTCTTGTTAACTCAATTTGATTGGTGATTAACCTGTGTCGACCCACTTAACCCGTTTGACTCAAGATAACCCGTGCCGACCCATTAAAATTATGAGTCAACCCGTTTGACCCGAGTCAACCCGTTTGACCCGTTTGACCCATTTGACCCGTTTAACCTGTTTGACCCGAGTTGACCCGTTTGACCCATTTGACCCGAGTTGACCCGTTTGACCCGTTTGACCCATTTGACCCGTTTGACCCGTTCGACCCGATTGACCTGTTTAAACCACTTGGCTTGTCTGACCTATTTGACCTATGTCATATTTTAAATTATTAAGCACAATAGTAATTATTCTCACTGAACTTAATCAGGGCACACGTCATCCGCCTGCAAACAGTTACCGGCTCTCGTTCAGCTAAGCGATTTTCACCAAACTT
>JAEMOT010002236.1:0-34852 GCA_019297695.1 Apostasia ramifera
TCAATAAGTTCAGATCAACAATTTGAGGCTTACCAGTGCTTAGGCCCTTTCCAAATTTATCAGATAGATTATGACCAACCGGAATTCCAATTGGATTAACATCATGTAAATATTCAATACAATACTCCACTATCTCTTCTGCCACATAGCTTTCAATAATACATGCCTCAGGCCTATAGCGATTACGAACATATCCTTTTAATATTTTCATGTAACGCTCGAAAGGATACATCCATCGCATAAAAACAGGCCCACATAATTTTACCTCTCTTACTAAGTGGACAGTCAAATGTACCATGACGTCAAAAAAATGTGGAGGAAAAAACATCTCTAACTCACATAGAGTTTTAATTAAATTACTTTGAAGAGCATCTAAATTACAGGGATCCACCACTTTTGCACATAATGAATTGAAGAAGATGCATATTTTCGTAATTGCATTTCGAAGACGGAGATCTAAACTGCCTCTAATAGCAATAGGTAACAACTGTTGCATTAAGACGTGACAATCATGCGATTTCAAATTAATCAACTTACAATCCTTCAGATTTATACGGCTTCTAATATTTGAGTAGTATCTTTCAGGCACCTTTAATTCATACAAAGATCTACAGAATCTTTTTCTCTCCTCTTTAGTGAGAGTGTAACAAGCATGTGGAAGAAATATTCTATTTTCTTGAACTTTAGGAGCAAGTTGCTGTCTAATCCCCATATCCATCATGTCTAATCGTGTATTGAGACCATCTTTACTTTTACCTGAAATATTTAACAAAGTTCCAATAATATTATCGCATATATTTCTCTCTATATGCATAACATCTAAATTATGTCGTATGTATAAAGACTCCAATACTCAAGTTCAAATAGTATAGATTTTCTTTTTCAACAATTTGTTGCTGGCAGTCAATCAGCTATAGTATCAAGTAGTTGTACCAATTCTTTTCCACTAAGTGGACGTGGCGGCTTTTCAAACTCAACATGATCATTAAACACCTTTTTGTTTTTCCGAAAAGGATGTTCCATAGGCAACCACTTTCTATGGCACATGTAGCATATTTTTCTGCCATGTTTTAGATATTCTGCATTAGTTTTATCACCACAAATAACACATGCATGATAACCTTTAACAGTACAACCTGCCAAATTACCGTAAGCTGGATAATCATTCACAGTCCACATAAGTGCTGCTCTTAATATGAATGTCTCATGACGGTAAGCATCATATGTTTCTACACCTTTCCATAATTTCTTCAAATCATCAATCAGAGGTGCAAGATAAATATCAATTTTATAACCAGACTGCTTCGGTCCAGATATTAACGTAGTTAGCATAATAAATTTGCGCTTCATACATAAATTGGGTGGCAAATTGTATATAATTAAAAGAACTGGCCAACAACTGTGCTGACTGCTCTGAACACTATGCGGATTAAATTCATCAGTACACAGCCCAAGTCTTAAGTTTCTAGGATCTTCAGCAAAATCTTCATACATAAAATCAAAAGATTTTCATTGCGCTGAATCTGCCGGGTGCCGCATCATCCTATCACATATGCGACCTTCACTATCAGCGTGCCATGTAAGATTCTTTACATGTTCTTCATTACGAAATAATCGTATAAAATATGGTATAGGTGACAAATACCACATAACTTTTGCTGGAACACCATGCTTTTCCTTAGTGCCATCTGCACATAACTTCCATCTTGATTTTCCACATTGTGGACACTGATTTAAATCAATATATTCATTTCTGTATAAAACACAATCGTTAGGGCATGCACTAATTTTTTCGTAGTTCATCCCTAATTTATAAATTATCTTCTTTGCCTCATATGTTGAAATCGGAAGTTGATTTGGTGCAGATAATATTTCTTTCAATAACTGTAATAAATCAGAAAAACCCTTATTACTCCATCCATTAGCTGCCTTCAAATTATACAATCGCATTAATGCTGAAAGTTTGGTGAAGTTATTGCAACCGGGAAATAAAGGTGTTCTAGCATCTTCTAAAAATTTATCAAATTGTTCAGGTTTACGAGTAAAATTATCTTCAACATTCTTAATTAAATCATCCAGTCTATCCTCTTCTATTGTGTCTTCAACGTTCATATTAATATTCAGATTAATTGTTGAAGAACTTCTTGGCCTGTTAATATTTTCAATTCTTGGAGCTTCCCCATGCCAAATCCACTGTTCATAGGTCACATCAATTCCGTGAAAGAAAAGGTGATCTTTCACTGTAGATGCACTGAAAAGTTTCATGTTACCACATTTCAAACACGGACACCTCATATTTTCTTGAGAAGAAATTGAATTATTCAACGCAAACTCTATGANTATGCATACAAATCTAACTTATCAAACTAATTAGTAAGTGATTAAAACTACAACTTGAATCTAATCGATCGACTATTGTTAGCTAGGTTGAACTAAGCCCGGAATCTAGTGATATATATATATAAACACTGAAACATCTGTTAGCAGCAATTAAAAGGCTCACTGAACATAAATCAGGCTATTCATTCACTAAGATCAAATGCATGATTCTATTGAAGTCTATGGGAGGGTTGAGAGGAAGTAAAAAGAAGTAGAACAATAATAAAATGAAGAAATAAACTCAAAAAATATCAATATGTTACATGAGGGAACAACACAGTGAGTTTCAAGATTTACCGAAGAAATGAAGTAACCGTCGACGGTGTGGAGTGGTCGGCAAGGAAGGATCAACAGCGAAGTAGAGTCCTCAGTAAGTAGGTAGCTGCACTAGTGCAAAGATCAGAGAACACGAGGGAATGACAGTGAGTTAAAAGATTTACTAAAGAAATGAAGTGACTGTCGGTGGAGTCGACAATGAGGTGGAGTCGTCGGCGAGGAACGAAGAACAGCGAAGTGGAGTCGTCGGCGAGGAACGATGAACAACGAAGTGGAGTCGTCGGGGAGGAATGATGAACAGCGAAGAGGAGGCCACTCGATCGTCGGCAAGCTATACGCGCGCTAGTACAAAGAATAGATCAGAGTGAAACGGACCCGATCGACAGGGCCAAATCTATTTTTTAGGGCAGATCTTTTATAGCGGTTGATCAAGTCAACCGCTGTAAAATATCTTTTACAACGGTTGAATTGGTCAACCGCTGTAAAAGATCTTTTACAGCGGTTTTTTTATTCCACCGCTGTAAAAGATCAGACTCTTTTACAGCGATTGACTGAAACAACCGCTGTAAAAGATCTTTTACAGCGGTTGACCAAGTCAACCGCTGTAAAACATAATTATTTTACAGCGGTTGTTTCAGGCAACTGCTGTAAAAAATCGCGCCATTTTTTTCTAAAGCGGTTGATTTAATCAACCGCTTTATAATATTCGTTGTATAATGCATATTTTCTACTAGTGATCTAACCAAGCTACGTACCAGCCAACGGTGATAATGAACATTCACATGCCCACTTTTATTACTTTCTTTCTTTAAAATTTAAGTTTTATGCTCGCATGCGTTGCTTCTCGACGTAACGATTCTCAAATTTGAGTTACCAATGTAGATTAAATATTAGACAAATATATTACAAATCTGTATGCAACAATTGCGATGAGGACGCACTTTTATCCGCTTTTCCCACACCCTTATACTCGTTGAAGGGCACTAACATTGTCGTCATCAATTGAACCTCTTCACCAATTAAAGAACTAATTATAAGAAAATTTTGATACTATTTCTTCACGATTGATTTCATTTACATAATTCGTAAGAGTATTTATGTTTAGAAGGCTGATAGGTACTGCATGTTGAGGTGGGACTAGTGCTATAAACAAACCAAATTTTTGATAAATTACTCGTAATTTAATTCAACAAATTAAGTCCATTTATTTTTGTCTCTGATTCTTAATAAATAATTTTAAATAATATTTCATATACTCTATTAGCAAATAAATAAGCTTGAACAGGTTTGTGATAACCTTATTTACGTTGATAAAAAATTTCATTTATGTCAATACATAAACTCATCTAAAATTTGATAATATGCTCAATATAGTTTATCGTATGTCTATATATACATAATATATATGTGATATATGTATATATATATATAAATAAAATAGCTATATTTACAGTAAATGATCGATGCATTATTAAGTATAAGATTAATAATAATTAAGTAACTCTAATTTTTAAATTAATTAAAAATGTTCTTTAATTTAATTTAAAATAAAGTGCAAATAAAAGCATTACTTGATCAATTATAATGATATATTATTAATTAATGGTAGTTTGAGGTTGAAAGAGCTTATAACATTGAAAATTACTTCTAAATTAAAAAAAAAAAATTATTTCGATTCTTGAGTTTTATAAAATTATTATCATTTGTTCCCGGCTTATAAGATAAAACAATTCACTCTCTAATTTTTTAAAATATTATTAATAATATCTTATTCATTAGTTTTAAATTTTTAGAAAAAATGGAGCCAAAGATATGATAAATTAAAATTTATGATTTATATTTATAAATTTAAATTTTTTATTGAGAGGAGATAGGAATGATTGATGATTTTTTAAAATATATAAATAATTAAATAAGTGATTAGATTTCTTTTTTTTTAAGAAACATCATCAAAAAAGTAATTTCCTGGTGCTGGAATTAAAGGACAGCTCTTTTATAATTTCATAAGTTAAAATTTTTTCTAAAATTAGGCTTAATTTGTTACTCTCTGCTATATTTGCCTTAAGGATCAAAATTATATTAATTTAAAAAAAAATAATAATAAATAAAATTTTATTATTTTCTACACAATTTTTTTATAAAAATATATTATTTTATTTCATATACTCAATTCCTTTTAATAAAATTTTCAATTTCATCCTAAACTAAAATATTCTATTCAAATATTTTGAACTAAAATGTAAAATAAATTTGATAATTTTATTAAAAATAATTAAGAATGTGAAATAAAATAGTATTTTTATATTAAAATTTATATAAATATAATAAAATTTATTTATATATTTATTATTATTTAAATTATTACTATTTTTATTTTAATTTTGATCTTCGTATTAAATAGGCTTTCAACCTGAGAAGCCTGAATGCAATTTATTTCTCATAACATTTTATTTTTTTTTTAAAAAAAAATTTGGTTCTTACATTTTTTAAAAACTATGATCTTACATAAATAACATTTTAATTTTTTTTTTTTAAAAAAAATTGTGATCTTACATTTTTTTAAAACTGTGATCTTACATAAATGTGCTAAAATAAAATTTAAGTTGTGTAGAGCTCATTTTATGCAAGAATCTCTGACATACCATGATAACATAAGCTTATACGACAAGGAACTGCAGTGTCCAGTTCCGTCATTGTCTTGTCTTCATAAACTCACTGAGTCACTGGTTGAGGGAGTGCTGAGTTTTATTCTGTCTTTTTAAGGACCAATTTTTCGATTCGTTGAACTGTCTAGCGCCTAACCATTGAGCATCATGCGTGTATGTTGTGTGATCCCATGCACACGTGATGCTCAGTGATTGGACGCCGAATCTAACAATTTTACCATGCTAAGGGTGAGAATGATTCGAGTTCGAGCCAAGTCAAATATTACTTAAGCTTGGCTCATTGAGCTGCTCATGTTAGTCTTGAGTTACATCGAGCCCTAATCAAACTAACTCAAGCATTTCAAAAAATAAAATAAAAAATAAATAAATTGCCTTCGTTAGATTTGAGAAATTATTGCTTGCAGCTTGATCGGACTGTCTTGACGATTCCGGACTGGACGGTCTGATAAGGGGTCGTTGGAGCCTCGCCGGACGGTCTGAGCCACGGCGTTGGCGTGACCGATGGTTCAGCCGTCCACTTTATTTGGTTGCCGTGAAGCGCAGGGCCACAGGCTCTGTTTGGTAATAAGAAAAAAAAAAAGATTTGGTTAGAATTTTTAGTTATTTTTGAAAAATGTGTATGATGTGAAATAAAGTAAGTTGGTTATATTAAAAATTGTGTAGGATGTGAAATAAAATTGATTGATTTATTGAGAATTGTGTTGGAAGTGAAATAAAGTGATTGTTTAATGTTGGAATTTGTGTGAGATGAGATATAAAATAATTTTTTAAGTTTTTTTAAAATAAATTTAAGATTTTGACCATGACTAATTTTAGTTATGATTTTTAGCCCATTGCCAAACAGGGCCACAACGTGCATGCAGTGAGCTGTGATTGACGAGTGAACCACTAATGTGGATCGGTCAATGGCTCGCTCGCCGCATGCAATAATTTCTCTTTAGATTTCTTTGTCAATGCTTTTGTTAAAATTTGAAATTGAATCAACTTAACAAATACTCTAATCATATCAAACTAATACTTTGGTATAGTAATAAATAATTATATTAAATCAATGAATATATTATTTATATTTAAAAATGGAGATCAAGCTAAGTTTGAACTAACATGGCCAAGCTAAATAAACTCTAGTCAAGCTCGATTTAAACTAAATATCAATTTAAATATTGAGCTACTATTGATCCCTGAGTCATACTCTCACCCCTACTTGCCCTATTCAACTTAAATGCTACTTGCCCATTTAAAAAAATTATTGAATTTAAACAATACTATCATGTTCTATGTTCGATAATCTTTTTGCACACTACCCATAGATAAGCATGGTCTGGCTAAGGTTAGGGTTGGCAAGTCTAAACCCGAATTTAATGTAACCCAAATAGCTTCAAGTTGAACTCAATTCGAATAACTTAACTTGAACTTGACCTGATTATTAAACAGGTCGAAATCAATAACCTAGCTCCATTTACAAATAGGTTAGGTCGTCAACTCGACTAGTGTTAAGAATAAAAATTTATATCCTATTATGTTCAATCTGAACCTAGTCTATTTATTAGAGTCAAAATTATTCATACTTAAAATTTTAAGTTGAGTCATATATTATCACCTCTAGCCAAAGATCGAGCAATAAATGATTCAAGTAAATGGCATTTCCAATATGCGTGGTCACTTTTTTCTCGCACAAAGCATTTATAAATATAAAGAAAAATGTAGTTATAGATAGTAAAGAAAGGAACTTCAAAATATAAACCTAACAATCTTACAAAAGTAAAATATCGGTTTTCTACTAAGCTATCATATTTACATAAAATAATATGTAAAATATTTATATAAAGCATAAAAAATAAAAATAATTTTAGAATAATATTTTTAACGTACAAAAAATAGTCAAAAAATAATTATTTTTTAAATAGGAGGAAAAAATAATTATTCCATGAGATATCAAATAATTATTTCTTAAGCAAAAGCAAAAAATAATTTCCATAAAATTTAAAATAAAAATTCTTATAAAATAATTATTCCACTAAAATAAATATTAAAATAATTATTTCATAAAAAATAATAAAATAATTATTTAATCTAAATAAACATACTGATTTAAAATTTAAAGCAAATCTAATTAAGAAATATGATATAACAAACTATGTATCTCTCCCACACGTGTGCACACACATACATACATATATCAACTTTCTAATTATTTATATTTGACACTTCTAATTATTTTACTAACTAAACTAAATCAAATAGCCAGTCTGTCTGTTGTATAAGATACCAACCTAAAAATATATATAAAAAAAAAAAAACCAACCAAACTATTTAAAATAACATAGATCGATAGTGTTTTTATTTCACATTGAAATAAACTTGAACATTCAAATATTTTATTTATTGAAATCACAGCTACTATATATATTTTATATTTCTCACATTCTATGAAGAGAGATGAAAACATCAGCTGTTCCTTTTCATTAATTGTTTCATATTCATATTCCTCCTTATTTTAATTAAGAAAAATAAATAAACTCAACAATCTATAGAAGGATAATAGTCTGAAAATAGGCAAAAAAAATGACAAAAAATTACCTGAATATCAAACTACATTCTTTGAGCTACTATCTTAAAAATTATTTACAACTACAATATAACAATAACTACAAATTCTGAATGATGTATGACAATCACAAGTTAAATAGATGGTCATTTGTAAATATAGAGCTGTTAAACTGTCTAGTGTTCAAATCACCACCATCAAGAGCAGAACTAAACCTATCAAGCCACTGGGTGGGGGCTGGGTTTTCCGTCTCCTCGACCCATTCTGAAGTCATATCGATTGCATCGAGCACAATGGGATCGATTTCGGGGGATCTTGCCCTATTCCGAAGCTTCAAATTGTAGTGAACATACAAGAGATCGCTCAGAGCCTCTTTATCAAGGCTGTTACGCTTCTCAGAGTGCATTTGCTGAATGGAGCTCCAGTTCTGCTCGAACGATAACACGCTACAAACTTGACTGAGTATTCTGACTGCAACCCTTTGCAAGCCTGGTGCCGAATCGCCATATTGTTCCCACCACATTCCTGGATACGGAAACCCAAAAATGTATAGCTTTTGAATGAGGCGCAAACAAGAAAAGTTGACAGCAAATTCCATCAATTTGATCTGATGGTTTCACAAATAGGATGCAGTGAAAGAACAAAAGGGGGAAAACAATCTACACACCAAATTTTACATGGAAACCCAACATGGCACCATTTGTTGGCAATTTTAATCCATTGTTTTTCGTGTTGATACTAGAGTATAATAGTTACAATGAGAGAAAGAGAAAGAGAACACATAAAGGAAGAAAGGAAGAGAGTTTGAAAAGAGTTAAACAGCCTCGAGTTTGCTAGTATCTAAGAGCAAATGAGGCCCACCCTTACGTTTATAGCAGCAATTGCCCATGTAAAGTGACGGTTGAGCCCTTGTATGCCACAATTCATAAGAATATTCTTGTATTGGGATGTGTCTTTTTCATGATTTGGATGGCATTGTCAAACCCTTTGTCAATTTGCACATCGTTTCCAGTATGGGAACATCCAAAGATATTGTGTTAGAGATCACCGTTGAAACAACATTCAAGTCAGCTTTTTGGCAAGCTGTATCACATGTTATTGTTAAGGTCCTCTATTCAAGTTATCATATTCGTAAAACCTTGTTAGAGTATACTTTTTTAATTCCAAATTTGCCAATATCAGTTGACTGGACTTCCCCTTGTTGACCATCCATGTGGACTGCTGCAATCTGTCATTACATTTTCTTCACAACAAATTGTCCCCCTCCTGGGTTGTTACAGGGAGTGATGGGAGGACGCATTTGATGAGGATACCTGTTCAAATTAACCCTTAGAAAGGGCGACAATGTTTCCAAAGGTAGTAGCTGCAATGAAGTGGTGGGGACATGACGACATCGGACTGTCGATTTATTCCAGGCAGGGTCTACACTCAACGTCCAAGATCTCACCACGTGGCGTCGATCTAGATGGAGGATTAATATCTGCAGATTTGGCAGCAGGCACGATTGGTGGCTGATCAGTGAATTGAAAATCCCCATTTAAATTAATTTATTGATTTGAATGGGAATATTTCAATTTTTGGGATGATTTCGTTTATTTATTCTTTTTTTAGACATTGGTATTTGACATGACTGTAATCATTTTTATTTCTGTGTTTATTTCAGTATTTATTTCGGCATTTTGAATTTCAAATGTAATAGGTCTATATAAAGACATGGACTAGTGTTATTTGTTCCTAATCCTGGAAGAAGATTATTTTGTGTTTGAAATACAGTGTGTTATATTCCGGTGAAAGGAAGGGTTGAGACCTTGGGTGAAAATCCCTAAATACCTTGAAGAAATTTGAGGTATTTCCCAACTCTTCTCTCTATCGGTTCTCAATTTCAAACCAATCAAAGTTCAGGCCCCGTTTTGCAATTTTCCAACCCTAAAATTCATCTCACTGTTTTCTTCACTGCTTGGCTCGAGATTCTTTGATTCCTTCGACTCGCCGACCCCGCTTCGACCGTGCCAACCTTACCTCATCCTGTCGCGCCTCGCCGCTGGCATGCGAGCTCGCCGGCCACCACAGAGCACCTCCGCCCTCTCAGCCCATCGCTTTGATCCATCAAGCCACCGTGTCACCGCCCGCTCGCTCGCTGGCCGACGACCTTCGAGGCTTCCTTCATCCCGCGCCGACCCCGAACACCTGCTTCCGCCCGCCTCCACCTCCAGGAAGCTCCCCATTCGCCAGCGACGTCAGCATTGGCCCCGCTTCAGTGCACAGTAGCCGCTTTCCATTGCGCTTGCTGCGCTCTAGCGCCCGCCGCCATCGCTGACCCAGCGGCCGCGCTTGCTGCTTGACGGCAACCACTGCTCCGGCTGAGCAGCTCGGCCGCCTCGGCTCCAGTGCTCTGTGGTTCCGCGCCCTAGCTCGGTTCGACCTCGCCGCACCACATCCGCCCTGTTTGCCGCCGTCGCTCCGCCATCTTCCCTCCCCTGTTCTGCCACCTCCTCACTGCTCGCTTAGCTTAGGCGATTTTCCACGACACCATCAGCTTTGGTCGGTCTGACTCGTCCCTGTGGTAATGGAATCTCGACTTAAGGAAAATCTGATCAACTGAATATTTCTAATATCTTGCGAGATCTTGTAGTGGCGTCTGCTATTGGGATTGTTTGATTTGCTCACTTGTGTAACCTGAACATTACTGTGTAATTAAATTATTGTTGAGTAATATTACATTGTGAGGATGCTTATATTACTGCGTACCCTAGCTTTGACTTGTCGACATATAATTGTCCTAAATCATTTGGTAAATTTACTAAATATCATTTGGGCTTGTTTCTAAATCTTTGAAATCGATTTACTTTTCGAACCTATGATTTCTTAATTATTACATAACCATCATCAATAATATTCCTGAATAAAATTTTATGTTTATCTGTTAAATTATTTCCTGATCTCTAATTAGGATTACATCACGCATATTATCCCGCATCATCCGGTATCAGAGCATTGTTGGAATAGGTGCATTTAGGCATACTTATTTCTATTGCATATGCCCACTAGGTCAGGTTTAGAATACACTAGATCTAGTTTTCCTATTCTTATGGATCCCAAATTAGAGGCTATGTTGACCACTCTCATGGTTAGAACTGATAGTCTGGATGATATGAAAAATAAGCTAGATGAGATGAGTGATCGAGTCGCCCGCCTTAAGGTTGAGCGACGCACCCATACCTCAGAAATTGAAGTCGACCAGCCTTAGAGAGAGCCTACTGTTATGAGGACTATTCACCAGTCTACTTGTCAGGCATATGAGCCCCGTGATCCTGACGAAAATTACCTGCATAGTATTAACGTGAAAGCCTCTAACTTCGATGGGACATTAGATCCCAAGACGTACTTAGAGTGGGAGGATCGTATGAACCACTATTTTCAGTGGTATACTATGAGTGAGCAAAGAAAGGTCATGTTTGCCAAAATGAAGCTCACCTTGCAAGCCAGAGTTTTCATTAGCAACGTTGAGAGTTTGCGCCAGCGCCGTGGCCGAGAGCCAATTGAGTACTGGAACGAGTTCAAGGCGATCATGAGGGAAAAGTACATTCCCATCACTTATCGTAATCGACTCCTTGATCAGTGGCAGCGCTTGACTCAAGGAACTCGCTGTGACTGAGTACATTGCTAAATTCGATGAATTTATAATACGATGTGAGGCTGAGAGTCCCACGACTACCTTATCCAGGTTTAGAGCTGGATTAAGAGAGGACATACAACGCGAGCTATATTTACATCGTGTCGCTACGCTCGAGGAGGCTTATCAGATGGCCCAGAACTACAAGCGATTTCAGAAACCTCTTGTCCCCTGACGTACTAATACGCGAGACGGATATACCTCTGTTAGACCAGCACCTATAGGTGTTAAGCCGTCTGCAACTTCTGTTCCTGCCAGCCGCCCACCTCTTTCTAAAGAGGAAAAGGGCAAGCCTGTAGTCCTCCAAAGCCTTAATGATAGAGCAGGTCCCTGAGGATAGTCCTCTATTTGCTGACCCCGCATATGCGGAAGAATTTGAGGAGTACGAGGAAGAGGTCCACGATCATACTACTGATTCTACTCCTTTGAGAGTAGTCAGGTGTGCTCTGGCACAGCCTAAGGAAAGCAAGGACGGCTTCATACAAACATAAAAATAAATGAAAAGATCTGCAAAGTCCTTGTCGACAGTGAAAGTTGTATTAATGTAATTTCCACCAAGACTCTCGTATGTGGTTGACCACTGTTGATCACCCACATCCTTATCGAGTAGCATGGATTGACGCTTCATCCATCGAGGTTAAGCATCGGTGTTGAGTTCCTTTCTGCTGTAATTCTTATTAGGACATTTGGTGTGATGTACTACCGATGGAGGCAGGAAGTGTGATTCTAGGTCGACCTTGGCTATATGATCTAGATGTTACATTGTTCGGTCAACTCTTGTGCTTTTACGTACAAGAGTGATCGCATTGTGATCGGCCCATCGCCGCCGCAATTGACCTCAAAGCAAGCAACAGTCGCACCAAAGAAGCCCGATAAGAAGAAAGAACTCCACCTGATTAGCGCTAGTGAGGTCGAAAGAGAGATCACATCGGGAGGGTGTGTTTGGGCCGTTGCCATTCATGAACTTCAAAAGGCCCCCACTACTGAGCACCCACCTGAGGTGATCCCACTGTTAAGTGAGTTCACTGAGATTTTCCCTGACGATCTACCGGATAGTCTCCCTCCTATGCGTGACATTTAGCACGCTATAGACCTCGTTCCGGGATCCACCCTCCCAAACTTGCCTCATTACCGCCTTAATTCTACTAAACATGCGGAATTAAAGAGGCAAGTTGATGACTTGTTACGGAAAAGGTTCGTTAGAGAGAGTTATCCCATGTGTTGTTCCAGCCTTTCTTACTCCCAAGAAGGACGGCTCATGGCAAATATGCGTGGATAGTCATGCCATCAATAAGATTACTGTGAAGTACCGCTTTCCCATTCCCCGCCTAGATGACATGTTAGACATAATGGCTGGAGCCAGTCTTTCGAAGATCAATTTAAAGAGTGGTTACCATCAAGTTCGAGTTAGGCCTGGGGACGAGTGGAAGACGACCTTTAAGACGAAAGATGGGCTGCATGAGTGGATGGTCATGCCCTTTGGGCTGTCCAATGCCCCTAGCACGTTCATGCGTTTGATGACGCAAGTACTACGACCTTTTTTAGCATCTTTGCGGTCGTGTACTTTGACGACATCTTAATATATAGTTGCACCAGGGAGATTCACTTAGACCATCTTCACCAAATCTTTCAAGTCTTAAGAGCGAAAAGTTTGCTTACAAATCCCAAAAAGTGTGCCTTTTTCACTGACCGTGTAGTCTTCTTGGGATTCGTCGTCTCTCCTGACGGTGTTTCAGCTGACCCTGAGAAGGTTCGCGGAAAATCTGAATGGCCAAACCTCATAACATCCATGACATCCGTAGCTTTCATGGCCTAGCTACATTCTATCGACGATTCATATAAGGTTTTAGCACCGTCACCGCTCCTATTACGAATTGTATTCGGAAGGAGCTTTTGAGTGGACGAAGGCAACAACAAATGCCTTCATTGAAATTAAGGCTCGCATTTCTGTAGCTCCTGTTTTACGATTTTTAGACTTTTCCAAAGTCTTTGAGGTATCCTATGATGCCTCAGGAGTTGGTATAGGTGGAGTCTTAAGTCAAGAAGGTCATCCTGTAGCCTTCTTCAATGAGAAATTAAATGACATTCGACAACGAAACTCCACCTATGATAATGAGTTTTATGCCATGGTTCAGGCTCTCAGACATTGGAGGCATTATCTCCTACCCCAGGAGTTCATCCTCTATTCTGACCACGAAGCTTTGAGATACCTGAATTCACAGAAGAAGCTCAACCCGAGACACGCCAAGTGGGTTGAATTTCTTCAAGAGTATGCTTTTGTACTCAAGCATAAACCAAGAGTTGAGAATAAGGTAGCTGACGCTTTGAGAATAATGTAGCATAACCTCAATGCTCATCGTAGTCTCCTTGTTGACTACAATGAGCATTGAGGTTGTCGGGTTTGACAGGTTCAAGGAGACTTATGTTGACTGCCCTGATTTTAGAGTTATTTATGCGACAGTGAGTTCAGGACCGACTAGTGAATATCCAGATTATCTCGTCCAAGATAGATACCTTTTTCCGGATCGTCGCTTATGCTTGCCCCAGACTTTAGTGAGAGATTTTATGATCTGGGAACTTCATGCTGGTGGTCTCGCTGGTCACTTCGGGTAAAACAAGACCATCAAAGCAGTTGAGAGTCAATTTTATTGGACAAGTCTAAAGAAAGATGTAGCTTTGCCCAGTGTCGGACTTGTGTTGTTGCAAAACAACAAAAGCAAAACACCGAGTTATATACGCCCTTACCTATTCCCGATAGACCTTAGCAGGACCTGAGTATTGACTCCGTTCTAGGTCTGCCACGAACGGTTGCACGACACGACTCAATTTGTGTTGTCGTGAATAGGTTTTCTAAAATGGCGCATTTTCTTCCCTGTTCGAAGACCTCTGACGCTTCTAGAATAGCCCGCCTCTTCTTTGATGGGGTTATTCGCTTGCATGGGCTGCCTAAAAGTATGATTTCAGATAGAGACGTAAAATTTACAAGCTATTTTTTAAAGACTCTGTCGCATCTCCTAGGAACTAAGTTAAAATTCTCAACCGCTTATCATCCTTAAACTGACGGCCAGACTGAGGCGGTCATTAGGAGCCTAGGACACCTTCTTAGGTGTCTGGTAGGAGAAAATAATAAGAATTGGGATCTGATTATACCTAGGGCTGAGTTTGCATATAATAATTCTGTCAATAGGTCCATAGGTATAAATTCATTTAAGGTCGTGCATGGTTACCTGGAGTTTGTTGGTATCTGAGAGCAAGCAGGAGCCTACCCTACATGTTGTCATTTCGTATATTTATAGCAGCATTTTGACAAAGTAAAATAATTATTGTGCCCTTGCACATTGTAATCCCTCAAGACATCCTTATATTTAGATGCACCTTTTCGTAATTCAGGTGGCACTATTAAACCTCTTGTTAGTCTATGCACTGCATTTGTCTTTTTTTTTATTCTCAACATTTTCTACAGTGGGGTTTGGAGATATTGTGTCGTTAATAGCCATTGCAATAACGTTCGGGTCAGCTTTTCAACAAGTTGTCTCACCTGTTATTTCTTTAGTCACTCATTCGAGTTATTTTGTTCAATAACCTTGTTTGAGTATTCTTTTTTAAACCCATACCTACCTTTATCTGTTGACTTGAGTTCCCCTCATTGACCATCCACGTGGATGGTTACAATCTACCCTTACATTTTTTTCAGAACAATTGGTTGCAAGCAACATAGCTTGTCAGATGTTCGAGAGCCTATTAGTGTGCAAAGCATTAGTATGCAAGGTCAGCAACGAAGCAAAGCGAAAAACAAAGGTGAGAAAAGTCAATTGTGAGGGAAATGGCATATAGGAATTTATTTCCTACATATATCTTTTTTTTGCTATGTATAAGCAATTTTGCTATGCATTTGCATATTTCAGCCCATAAATAGCATAACAAATTCTAGATCACCAACACCATAGTCTTTCATAGAGAGGCATGAGATCTCTGCATATGGGCAATAAAATGCTTCTTATAGACTGAATTATGCTACATATAGACTGAAAAATGATATATGTAGTGAAAAAATGCTTATGCTTAGCAAAAAAGGCCTACACATAAGCAAAAATAAACATCGTTTCTCACTCGGCTTCTTTCTTTGCTTTGTCGTTGAGTCCCGCATACTTACGCCCAAACATCCAACACATTTTTTATGTTGCCAAACCCAATAATCAAAACAAATAAGGCAAGCAGCAGGCCTAATTCGAGTCAATTTCAACTCTTAAAATTCAATCTTGACTTGATTTCGATTCAAGTTGATTCAATATCAGTAGGTTTCTAGAAAATGAAAATGACAAGAAAATTTGCTCTATGCAACAACCTCTGGAATCACAGCTACGGTTTGTAATATGCTTAGTCTAAGGCCAGTACTGTTGAAAGCATTACAGAATCACCATAGAAACTGTACTGAATTTAATATTAGTTCACCGAAATCTAAACAAATGTAGACTTCAAGTCAACGTGATATCAATTTCAGGCAAGTAGGACTCAACTCTGAATCCAAACAATTTATTTTGAAAAGGCTTAAAACAATGTTATTCGTATTAACTTCAATTAAATTAAATAAAATGAGCAAATTTACATTACGATTGCAACCCCTACATCTGTGATTAGAATAAGTTTGGGCTCAACTGTGATTAAAAAGATGCATACCAGGCGCAGCAGTATTGCGTGCCTCTTTAGCAAGGTTAGAACCAAACATCCCTTGTGCCTTCCTGAAAGTAAAGATCTGTGAAGTCACATCATGCCTTAGTTCAGGTGTTGGAAGCAGCTTCTCCAGTACAGCAATAAATTCCTCTTTAATCATTCCAAGAAATTTAACTTCGGGATTGTATTGGATGCTGGGGTTTAGAAAGGCTGCCGCAGCATGAAGGGGAGAATGAAGCTGGTTCTGCCATCTTCTATCTACTATATCAAGGAATGTTTTGCATTTGACTTCATCCATTATGTAGTAAGTTCTTATAGACTCCTTAGCCCTGGTCATTGACTCGTATATCAATCCAACTGCAGGTTTCCAACCGGAAACATCCCTCAAAACTTTCAGAAGAGGTTCAGAAACAGTCGCAATCTCTTCTACTGCTCGCCAAAATTCGTTGTCTTCGAGAATGTCGATGCATGAGATACTGAGGGATCTATTGGAATATGAAGAAGTCGAATACTCAGGGCTGTTGAACATGTGCCTCAATCTTGCCTTTTGCTTCAGCATTGATTGCAATGTTAGAAAGTTAGATGAGGACTTTGTGATGCCGGTGCGCACAAGTTCTTGGCCTCCAGTAAATTTCTTCATCAGATCAAGAACCCAAGTATGGTTGTAAATAAATCTAGTAACAGTCTGTGCTTGCAGTATACATCTATTCACCCAATCAATCCGAGAAAAGTCTTCCAAAATAAGATTCAGGCAGTGGGAAGCACAGGGAGTCCAGAACACTGTTCCATAAGATTGCATGATGTGATTTCCCACTCCAACATAGTTCAAGGCATTGTCCATTATCACTTGGACAACATTTTCAGGGCCAAAATCTTGAATGACCGAATCAAATAGATCACAAAGGCATTTGGTATTCTTAAAGTAAGTTGATGCATCGATCGATTTATGGAAGAACGTTCCCAGAGGAGATGAAACATAGAAATTTATCAAACCTCTTGATTTGTTATCTGTCCATGTATTGGCTATGATAGTGCAACCGGTTGTTGCCCAGTCTTTCTCTATCTCTTTTATGTGCAAGGTGACTTCAGATTTAAGTTTCTGCAACCAAGTGGTTCTCAAATCCTCAACCGAGGGGCCGCTGCATCCTGGACCAGCAAGCGCCTCAATCATAAGCTGGTATGAGGAAGAATTTGCAACGCTGAAATCCAGCATGTGTTCAAAAAAGAATTCAGCTATACATCTCTCTGCTTCAAAAAGAGACTGGGGCTTAGCTGCTGTGCCAGAAGGAAAGAGCTTTGCCACTGAATTCATGGTTTCCACAGGCACAAGCATCTTCGAACTGGATAAGATTCCTGGGCATTTGGCTTCAGAAAGCCGTTGCCTTTTCGCAGTTGCGGCTTCTTTGCCCTCCTCTTTCATTGCTAAAATAGCTTTCACCCTATCTGTCACCTCATCCCTGACCTTGCTACAAGCGTGGACACCTTTGCTAGGAAGCCGTGACAAATGAAACTTCAATCTACTAATGCCTCCGTTCAAAACTTTAAGGCAGAATTTGCATCTCACCCTATTACCATCTAGCTTTTCACAGTACTCCCAACACACATCTTTCTCTCTAACCACTGCCACAACAAATAAAACTAAAAGTTATTTGTAGCTCATAAGAAGCCAAGAATCAAAAAAACTACAATCATAACTAAAAAGAAACAGGGATAAGAAGTCATAATCTATTTCACTTTAAAAAATGTGATGCTACAGTATGCTAAACATATCAACAATGCAAAATCAACCAACTATGCATATTTTTCATCACCATTAATTAATCAAAAGGAGACAAGGATTTCTTACTGCCTTGAAGGTTCTTTCAAGCTTCCTTGCAACCTACAAGAGTATGACAATGGCACTGTTAAAGAGATCTATGAATTCTTTTCTAACAAATTACGGCCAATAATAGATGACAAAAGCATGATATAACAAGAATGGCAATATCAAGATAGCAAATATCATTATATTTGCTTAAATATGAAACAATTGCCAAACTGATACAGAATCTCATTACAATTCATGCCACAATCATGAATCATTATAAAAAGATGAAGGGATCGTGCTTGATGGCTTTTCTATTGATTATCCAAACTCAAATCCTATCATTCACATTCATCAAAACTCCAAAGTTGAACTTAATTGACATAGATCCAATTGTAAGTATACATTCTTCTTATTAAAACACGATGGGAAACTTGGATCGAATAGTCATACAGTTAGCCAAATAAATTTGAGAAATAATTATACTAAAAAATAAAGCAATCACATGAACACCGAACTTACATGGTTTGAATGCATCCTCCTACATCCACAGAAATAGGCAAAGAGGCTCTACTACGTAAAAAACAGATAAAGCAAGTTTTATAACAATTACGTAGTTTGCAATCTCAGATGGGATACACAAACAAATATTATTCTTCTTCCAGACAAGATGAACCAAATGCCTCCAGAGCCTTAAAAAATCGTTTCCAAATTCTCATGAAATCACCTTCATAATCGACAAAAAAGAAACAAGAGAAAACACAGCTGAAATCCAAGCATGAATGAGAATCACTTTTTTTTCTTCTAATTAACCTGTCAGCGAGCATTAATCCTATAAATCCCTACATGAGATTAAATTTAAATCTCTACTACAAGATACTTAAATCTAAATCTCATAAACATAGCTTTAGGTTAATTACAAAAATGAGCCTTCATTTAATGGGCCCAAACATAAAGACCATAACATTTTAATATTTCAATATCATCATGCAAGAAATGGAAACTGCGAGGGAGACACCCACTCTAAGAATGTTCAAGCATGAGAGCAGCCTACAAAATTGAAGTCGTACAAAAATGGCAACAAGAAAACCTCACGGGATCATGTCAATGGATTGATTATATGAGTTATAAAATGATTTTCATCATGGCCATCTTCAACTTTGTTTCCATGTACATCTTGACTTCACATAACGATGAATTGTAAAGTGTAGTACACATACACATGACTACCACCTAGTAGATGATGTCAAAAACAAGAATATTTAGGAAATTTAAGGGGAATTTTGTTATGTTCTTGTCTCCTTTATATAAGGGGATAAAACTAGGATATTATATTTGCACTCGATGAGCTTCTTCATGAAAGTGTGCATCCACAATGAGTAAGCTCAGTGAGGGGATAACACTAGGGTTCTTCTTCTTCTTCTTCTCTTTTCCGTTTTTCACTATTGCAAGTCTGCGGCCTTGTTAAAGCTTGTTTGTTTTGATTCTTCATATTTCATTTAGCTCATCTAACAAAAACACTGCAATCTGATATTGCTTTCAATGGCCTAAGAAGGGCCAAGTCAAGCAATTCACAAGGGTGGCACAATGGATGCATATATAAGCAGCGTTCTTGAGGATTCAAGAAACATAAGATAACAAGTAACAGTGATTCTCCAAGCAGACAAAATTAAGGGAAAGCATAATGCTGATGGTTCCGAAGCATCACCTCTATGAGAATAGTACATTAGATAAATATGTAAACTGCAACTAGTAAGTCCTATTATACCCTTACTCTATGCCTGTAGCATGCAAAGTTGAAGTCCTCTGGAAACTGATGATCAATAACTAGGGAAAACTGGGAACAACAAATCAACCAGTCACCTAAAGCTATGTTCCTAGAACAGGGGTTTGAAGAACAATAGCAAACAAGAACTTTTACAGGACTAGCAAGAAAAGAAATAGGGGTAATTCCATTCAAGCCTTGAGGTAGACCGCCGGCTCCACACAAATCTAAAAAACAAAAACATATTGTTTGGGCCCTTTTTGCTAAAAAATGTTTCCACGTAGGTCCTTTTAAAAAGATTCTATTAAGTTTGATCGTTAAGTTGTTATTTTTAAAAAATTAAAATATATGTTTAAATATTAAAAATTACAAATATAGATTAGGATATAGAGAAAAAAAAATTGAGGCTAGAATAGCAATTGAAAATACATAAACATATTTATAATGCTTAAATATGTATATTTAATTTTAAAAATGACACTTTAATGGAATCCATTAAAAAGAATCCACATAGAAAATATTTTATGTTAAAAGGACCCAAATGATATGTTTTTTTATTTGTGAACTTACGTGGAATCAGGATTCTACCTTAGAAGCTTGAATGGAATTACTCCAAAGAAATATTGAAAACCAAATGTTGCTCACATTGTGAGTGGGGTTTGACACCCTACAACCTAAAATTAAGCAATTTTGATTTCAAAATACAAATCTAGCAAGGTATAATCAAGAATGTTTAAGAATATAAAAGTATAATTAAAATTAAAAGAGTTGAAAGATGTTTTTAAAATTCATATCAACAAACAAATCATTCCGGTTTACCACATGAGCTAAACTATAAATAAAATAATGACATGTTTCATATATGTATATACATATATACTATATCTTGACGTATTTATATTCTACATTTCTTGTATTCATCGTATTACTGCATCATACCCTAGTTAACAGATCAAATTGCTATGCTATATAGGTAATTGATGCTTTTGATCAAATTAGTCATGCATATGGCTAATTTTAATTATACTTATATTATTAATAAATACTGACATTTATTTTGATAATATTTTTTATTATATATATATATATATATTAATTTATATATGATTAATTTGATTACATGAATATTTTTAATTATATATATTGTTTCAAATATAATAATCATATACATATGTATTGTTGATAGATTTTTAAAATATATGTATAAAAATTATAATTATATATAATAACTAAATTAGGGCAAATATCATCCGAGTCCCTAATGTTGGATGCCTATTTCACACGGGTCAGAAGTTGAAACTCCTTTTTAATGAGTCCTTGAGGTTGGACATCTATTTCGTACGGGTTCACGAATTTAAATTCAATTCTAATGGGGACCTTGAGATATACAATATTTTTCATCCGGATCCCTCTAATAAGGGAAGTCTTAACTAAATTCATGAGCCCACGTGAAACAATGGTCTAACCTCAAGGACACACTAGAAAAAAAATTGTTTACCTTAGGGACTGTTAGAAAGGAACTCAAATTCATGTATCCTCATGAAATAGTGGTCCAAACTCAAGAACCCATTAAAAAAGAATTTAAATTCATGGACCCATGTGAAAAAGGGATCCAATCTTAGAGGCCTGAATGATATTTATCCTTATAATTAGAACTATTTTCAATTATATATATGTATTTTTGAAAGTATATAATAAAAATTATAACTATTTGAAATATTATGAGATATATTTCATAAAATGCGTGAGTAAATTTGTCTGAATTATTTAAAGCAACTTTTGAAAAGCTTTTTTTAGCTTTATGACAAATGTTTTAGCAAAAACTTTCAACTGTACAAAAAGTGCATTTTACTACCAATAGGTTATGCCAAACACAGGCTTCATTCATTTTCTCCAACAACAAAGTTGATGAAAATTCAATAGACATCTTCTACATCTAATGTAAAGAGATGTGGAGTCTAATTTTGAACAGGCTTTCTTGAAAAATGAAATATTTGAAATAAAAAATTAGTGGAAGTTGAAGATGGGCATTTTTTACTTTTATTAGTCTTCAAATGTGAGTATATCTAGGAGTGGTATCTTGAAGATATTTTCAACTTTTTCATCATGGTTATCCCCAACTTTTTCATCTTCATTTTGACTTCAACAAGTGACAGATTGCAATGTCTAGCAAGCATTTTAACCACCTATTACATGCTATTACAAACAAGGATATTTGAAAATACAAGTAAAATTCAGTTATGCTCATGTCTCCTCTATATAAAGGGAGAACATTAAGGATTAGGGTTTTCTATTTGCACTCAACAGGCTTCTCTGTGAAAATATGTACCATAATGAGTACGCTTCTCTGTGTATCACTAACTAGAGCTGTACAAGAATAAAGCGAAACCGCAAAACCAATCCAAAATCGTAATTACCAAAATCAAAATAATCTTAAACCACACAATCTGAAAATTCGGTTCGCTTTCAAACCAAAGATGCAAAATTCAAACCAGTTTGTAGATTAAAAATTTTGATCTGCGGATTAAACCGAAACTAAATCATATGTCTCTTTTGTAGATTAAACATTCTGATGTTATGAGTTAAACTTATTTTATTATTTTATGATATGATATGCTATCTCATTATAAACTTTATAATTGATATTTTAGATTTTATTTATATAATATCTTGATTTTCATCTAATTGTATTAAATTGTATTAATGAAATGAAGATAAATTTCTTTAGTGTTGAAAATAAACTACGTGGCTCAAACCGAACCAACCTGCAATGTTTGGTTTGGTTTGGTTTGGTTCAATTTTTTTACATAATCTTGGTTTGAATTCGGTTTGGAAAAATACATAAACCGAAACCGACGATTTTAGCGCCAACAAAATCGAAACCACCTAAATCAAATCAATGTATAGCCCTATCACCGACAAATGTTGGAGAACACTTCTTCTTCTCACTATAACCTCCTTTTGTATTTCTCCTTTTTTTCTTTGATTAGTGAAAATTTCTCTCTATGCTCCATGTATTTTCATGCAAAGATTTCTACCAAAATCTTTGATGATCACTGTCTTCTTCTCCTTCTCTTTTCAGTGTTTTGCTTCTGTAATATCATTATTGTTTGTTTATATTTTATTCTTTAGCTATATCAAAGTTTCATTTAGCTCAATCTTTTGTTGCTGCACAAATTCAACAAAAAAACTCTGCAGCATGATATTACTTTCAATGGCCTAAGAAGGGGCAAGTCAAGATATTCACTAGGAGGGTACAATGGATGCATATAAGCGTTCTTGAGGATTCAAAAGAACTAAAATTACAAGTAATAGTGATTATCCAAGCAGACAAAATTAAAAGAAAGAAAGCACAGTGCTGATTGTTCCAAAGAATCACCTCTGTCATAAAAGTACATTAGATAAATATGTAAACTACAACTAGTATCTACGCATCCAAAAAATAAAAATAGCATGCGAAGAAGTCCATTAAAACTGATGACCAAGGACTAGAGAAAACTGGGAACCCAGTCACCTAAAGCTATGCCCATAGGTCTGATAAGCAATATCAAGTAAGAACTTTTATACAAAACTAGCAAGAAAAAAATATTGAAAAACAAAGCTTGCCAACATTGTACGTGAGTTTGACACCCTACAACTTAAATTAAAGCAGCTTAGGTTTTAAAATACAGATATAGCAAGGCCGAAGGTCAAACATTAGAAAAGATCCCGTAAAAGCATAATCAATAAGCACTGCACTTATCTTTCAGCATCGTAACAGCCATTCAGCATAAATCAAACTTCTTCAAGGCCCAGAAGATCAAAAACGTCAGATGGAAGCAAAAGTCAAAATATTTACAGGTTCAGACAGGGAGCTCGAGAGAGCACTCCATGTGTAGAAGAGAGGAAGATTCGGAAACTAGAGATCAAGGCCGATGATAACGGACCTAAATTTCGAGCTTCAAAATATCGAGTGGGAGTGGATGATCTCTTAAATTTCTCGACGACAAAGAGCAAGAACAAGCGCCAGAGCTCGAATTTATCACCGGCGCCATTTTACGTCCTTCGCTCGCGCGAGATCTCGTCGGCTAGGGTTTCGTGGAACTCGCCGTTCTTCTCCTTCTCGTGGCCGACGGATTTTTAGCTTTATTTTACCGGACGGGATAATAAAAGCCAGATATTAAAATACGCGATAAATTCGTCTCCAACGGAAAAAGAAAGACACGTGTACGTAAGATGTCTGTTTCTGATTTTTATGGACGGTGGGATGAACATATCTTTTCCCGATATATATTCTAGGATTGATTCTCGATTAATCAAAAAAATAAAAAAAAAGTAACAATCGCGATTACTTGTTAATAGAGAAAGCTGTTGGGCCAAATGGGCCTCACTTAAGCCCAACAGGCCTAACACAATTTCAAGTATATGGGCTTTGGGTTATACTTCTGTCCAATTTTCAAGTCAATTTGAATAATTAATTCATAATCTAAAACCTTAGCACTAAAAATATTTTTTGTGCACATTAAAATATAATACTACTACAAAGAAAAGTCACATGAATTGCCCAAATTCTATACATTAATCTTAAGGATGGCAGTAATTGTTATACTTAACCAAAAAATACTAGAGGGTAAAATTTTTTAATGAATTGTATAGTACTATCTAAGATGACTGGTAAAAGAGAGCTTTTACTTATAATTGCCTTCATAATTGTATATATCAGTCAAATTTTAAAAATTATTTCTATGTTAATTTTAAAATTTTAGTTTGCGTATATAACTAGGAGTCACAATATTTAATCTAATTCGTGAACCTACTTAAAAAACGACCTGATTTAATTAGGTATGAATCAAACTTATGCAATATGATCATAAACAGATTGACTTAATTTATGATTTGATATATCCATTCTATTATGACATGCTAATGATCAGTTCATCAAAATTAAATATATTTTTTATTTTAGTATTAATTATAAATATATATTATATAATTTAGTTATATTTTCAATCTTCTTAATTAAATTTTATGATTATATTAATTTGAAGTAAAAAATATTAAATTAATCAAATTTTAGTATCAATAAGCTTAAAACTACAGTAAATGAATTAACAAATCAAGTCGTATAATTCATTTATTAAATAAATTGAATATAAGTTTAGATACTTGACTTATTTAATAACCAGATCAAATTCAGATTAAACTTAAATAGATTGAGTTAAAAAATAAGTTGACTCAAGCCGACCGTCAACCCTAATATCACTCATTATTTTTAAGTAAATTATTTATCTTACTATCATCACTTTTCATAAACGTGTGATGTGCAAGTACTATTTGACATGCACATCACACGTATAGAAGTAATTATATTTTAATCATATTATAAGATTTAAGAAATTAAGATTTTAATAAATTATATAAGTAATATTAAAAATGAATAGTACGTGAATTTTTTTTATGATTGAAATGTAAATATGAAAATTTTATTTTTGATTTCAACTTTTGACATCAAAATTTTTTACATCATATTTGAAACTTGTAAAATATTTTTTTTTACTTCATTTAAAATTTATGATAATAGTATGATTCGAATATAAAATCCCTTAATTCCTAAGCAAATTTTTTTCTCATTAAGCTAAATATGTAAATAGAGATGGTAACGAGACTGATTTAGTTTGAGTTTGAAAAAACTTATACACATCTCTTTTTTTCTCATTATTCATACTCATCTCATACTGGTTTCTGTCCTGTCTCACCCCGCCCTACTTCTCTCAAAACTATACTCACTCTACCCTGCTTCACTTTATTTTTATAACTTATGCCTCCCTAATACACCCCGCCCCACTTCTCTTTACTTCAAATTCATTATTAATAAATTTTTTTAAAAAATAAAAAAATAATAATTAATTAATATTTTATTTTAAATTTATATAATAATATTTAATTATTAACAAGTTATAAGTCTGAATAGATATGATTTAGTTATATTTAAACTCATTTTATTTTATAATGGAGTTATGTTAGTCGCAAATTATAAATATAATTGTAAAACTTATATCGATCCCACTAGAGGAAGGTCATGGCAAATTTAACTGATATGGGTGTGAATTATTACCTAAAATGTAAACATGAATTTTGAACTTGATAGATATGGAATACTAATAAATAAGAAAACAAAAATGTATTGGAGCGTTAAATTGTGTCATCCGAGCTTCCCTTTCCTCTTTCTCCGGATTGTCACCAAATAGCGTCGAGGGTGGCCGGGTGGGAGGATCCAAGGAGTGCAGGTTCTCTCTCTCTCTCTCCCCCTTCGTCTTGTTGTTATTCGTGTGATCGATCTGAAGTTTTGAGAGGTTATTTGTAGGTCTTCTCCCATGGCATCCAAGCGGATCTTGAAGGAATTGAAGGATCTGCAGAAGGATCCTCCGACATCGTGCAGCGCAGGTACTTCTACTAAGATTATTTTACGGTTTTTTTTTTATTTGGAAGGATTTATTCAGTTTTATCTCGATCTAATGCTGCTACTGCTTTTAGTGAATTGAATCTCAGCTCGATCCAATGCTGCTACTGCTTTTAGTGAATTGAATCTCAGCTCGGATGTTGTTTTCTATTGGAAAAAAGAAGGGAAAATCTTCTGAAACACTAGTCTTTTGTCTAGGGATTAGGTATTTTTGCTTTTGTTTAGTACCGTAGTTACTTTTCATTTTCCTACTGCAAAGATTAGGTTTGCGTTATGCTCGCTAGAACCGATCTTCTCAGAACAAGAATATGCCCGTTAGGTCTCTTGGGCAAGGTGATGTTTCTTTGATGCGGCTTAATTCTTAGTTCTAGCTGTGAACGCTTGAGCTGTTTGTTTGTGACATTATTTTTAGGGGGGTAAATGGTTTGAAGTAAAATTAATATTTTCTTGGGGCGTTTGTAGGATATAAAATAAAATTAACAATTCATTTTTCAATGTATGTAGTATATAAAATAAAATTAGTTTATATTGAGTTTATGTAAAATTTGAAATATTATTAATTAAATATTAAAATTTGTGTATGACGTGACCCATAAAGTTAATTTTAACTTAAGTTAAAGTTAATTTGGGAAAACAAATAGCCCATATGAGTACTTTTCTAGGGACGATGTAAATGTTAGTTGTGCTTATGGAGATTAGGTGGACTAAGTTTGGAAAATAAGAAACCTACACTATTCAAACAAAAAGGCCTTTGCTTTAGAAATTTAAAGTTGAAGGAAAAAAAACCCAATCACGTTGTAGTTCATCTTGATCTTTCTCATCTAAAGAAAATAATTTTGCTCTAGCCTCTGATGGTGGTTTAAAAACCCAATCATGTTGTAGTTCACCTTAATCTTCCTCATCTAAAGAACATATTTTAACTCTATCCTCTGATGGTGGTTTAAGTTGAACTATGAAGGGGTGCAAGTTAACCTATATCGTATGTCCTCAGATTGCTATTGTCATAATTGTTTTTTTTCAACAAAAAGTTGCTTTTGGAACGTTGATCTTGGCTGTATCACTTTTCTTAGACCTGTTGAAGCACAGCCCTTTCATGCTCAAAGTGAAGTGGCAGCATTAGCATCAGATTTAGAATATAAGCTTTAAGAACATTTGTCTCAAGCCCATCAAACTGTCACGGAAGAGTTTTATTTCAAATGGACTATGTAAAACTTCACTAAACTATAAATCACCTAATAGTTATTATGAAAATGTTGTGTATTAGAACAAAATATCTTTTTTCATGTAAAAAGAGAATCTTCCTGGAATTTAATTCTAAGTGAAGCCAAACACACCATACAATAATAATCAAGAATAAAAGCAAAATGATGTTGAGATTTGCATAGTTCAACTATAAAATTGTTTACTTTCATGAGGAGAGAAAAATCAAAATTCACTATTAAGTACAAATAAGGGCAAGTAAATGAGAAAAAAAGTCTTTTGCAATTCAAATAAAGAAACAAAACAAACTAAAGAAAAAGATTTCAATTAAGAAGTAGAAAGGATGAGATGCCAACCGAAGATCTCAATTTCTCTCAAGATGAGATTTCTTCATGTGAATCGGAATCATGTTATTGTCTTTATTTTTCTTTTTTCTTCTCTCTTTCTTTCTTTCTTTCTCTCGTTTTTTCTTCTCTCTCCTATAACAACAACAACCAAGCCTTAATCCTACTAGGTGAGGTCGGCTATATGAATCCTTTATTTTCATTGCGCTCTATCAGTTACTAAATTCTTATCTAAGTTTAAGTAACTAAGATCACTCTTTATAGTTTTTTGTCATGTCTTCTTTGGTCTCTCTCTTTCTCTTTGTACATGGGCAAAATTCAATAACTCAATTTTTCTAACTGGAGCTTCAATCGGCCTACGATTTAGGTGTCCAAATCATTTAAGCCGACTTTCTCTAAGTTTATCTTCAATTGGTGCAACACCAACTTTCTTTCGGATATACGCATTTCTCATTCTATCCTTTCGTGTATATCCACACATCCACCTTTGCATCTTCATTTCTGTAATATTTATTTTATTTATATATTTTTTCTTTGTAGGCCAGCATTCAGCACCATATATCATTGCTGGTTTTACTACAGTTTTATAAAATTTACCCTTGATTCTGGATGAGAATTTTCTATCGCACAATACACCAGAAGCATTTCTCCATTTTACCTATCATGCTTGAATCTTGCTAATAATGTCATTATCAATTTCACGATTATTTTGTGTGATTGATCCAAGGTATCTAAAGCGCTCACTCTTCTTGACAATTTGATCACCAATTGTCACATCTCTAATATAAGTATTTCTTTCTTGACTAAATGTGCACTCCATATATTCAGTTTTTGATCTACTGAGATGAAAACCTTTAGATTCTAGAGCATTCCCCCAAGGCTCTAGTTTCGCTTTGGCTCCCTCTTTAGTTTTCTCAACAAAGATAATATCATCTGCGAAGAGCATACACCAAGGCACCTCATCTTGGATATGTCTAGTCATGATTTCTATAATCAAAACAAAAAGATACGAACTTAAAATTGAGTCTTGGTGTAATCCAACTGTAATAGAAAAATCCTTAGTCAAACCTCCTTGTGTCCGTACACAGGTAACAGCTTTTTTATACATGTCTTTAATAATTTGAATATAAGTAGTGCAAATCCCTTTTTTTTCTAAGACTCTCCAAAGTGCTTCTCTTGAGACTTTATCATAAGCTTTTTCCAAATCAATAAAAACCAAATGAAGGTTTTCCTTTTTCTCCTTAAATTTCTCCATTAAACTTCTTAATAAATGAATGACTTCTATAGTAGATCTACCTAGCATAAAATCAAATTAATTTCTCTGATACCTTAGTATTATGGCGTAACCTTTGTTCGATCATCCTCTCCCAAAATTTTAAAGTATAACTCGTTAATTTAATTCCTCTATAATTGGCACAATTCTGTACATCGCATTTATTCTTATAAATATGTACTAATATATTTTTTCTCCATTCATTTGGCATCCTTTTAGTCTTTAAAATTATATTAAATAATCTAGTGAGCCAAAAAACTCCTTCATCTCCTAAGCACTGCCAAACATCTATTGGAATGTTATCTGGTCCTACTGTTTTTTTATGCTTCTTCTTTAAAATTTTTCAGACTTCAGCTTTACTAATACGTCGGATGTAAGAGTATTTTTTATTTTCTTTTAAGGTGCTGAGTTCCGTAAGATCAATTGAATTTTCACAACTTTCATTGAAAAGCTGTTGAAAGTAACTCATCCATCTATCTTTGGTATCTTCTTCCATGAAAAGTACTTTTTGATCTTCATCTTTAATACATTTACTTTAATTAAATTTTTAGTTTTTCTATCTCTTGTCTTGGCAATCCTATATAATTGTCTTTCTCCTTCTTGAGTGTCTAGCTTCTTATATAAATCCTCAAGAGCCATATTCTTTGCATTATTTACTGCTTTCTTAGATTCTCGTCGAGCCACTTTATATTACTTTCTCCTGTAGCTTCCCTCTAATTCATGCTAATTCCCAATAAAAATTAAAGAAATTATTTAATGACTTCCTTTTTATTTAAATTTTATATTAAATTAAATATTTGATTTAATGTTTATCTAAAATACAAGTAGCACCAAACCAATAAACTTTCTATCTTTATCTCCATAATCTCTCAATTTTGAATTTTAAATTTCAATTTAAGATAATATTAACACATTTTTTTCTTATCTTAAATTCTTAATCTTATCAAATAAAATAGATAACAGACATCAAATCACCAAGCATTCTCCTCTCCTAAAATCTTGAAGAGCATTAGCAGCTGCAATTTTCAACTAAGGATTAGCAAAATACTCGAAACTTGAAAATCGATCAAAAATTATTTAGAAATTAAGTTTGTTTGGAATTGACTCAAAGTTAATTGATTCAAATCATGAGTGGATTAACTCAAAGTCAATTTTGTGTCGGATATAGCTCGCTCGAAAATTGATTCAAGTCGACAAGAAATTTATATTTAAATAATATATATAAACATATTAAATATTAATTTTCTAAAGATATTTGACAGTGTTTGTTAATCTAATGGTTAGTGCTTTGTGCTTGTAATCCTTGAATCCATGGATCAATCCTTGGTGGAAGTAAGTTTTTTTTTTGTTATTATATTAGTATTTGAAAACTAAATTTAGTTGTCTCAGAATTTATGATTTCAATTCGAAACAGCTTGGAATCTATTGCCTTGGGATCCGCAAGGCAGCATCCGGAGCGTACACGTGGAGGCTTCAATGGGCCCAATCCTCGCGAAGCGAGGCAGGGGCGCCAGGCGAATGACAGGCAACTTCCTCAAAGTCACTTCATTAAAGAGGTATGGCCTGCCCCATGTGTCGTACGTCCGTACCAGCATGGTCGCCGGTTTGTGAGATAGGGGGGACAGTCCTTGAAGTAGCCTAGGCCATTCCCCACATGTCAGAATCACGAAAAAATTCAGACTATAAATTATAATGTAACAGGAAAAATGGAGACTTTTTGGCCTCATTTTGTGTCTCCAAGAATCTCCATTGTATCTAGTTTTTCGACTAGTGAATTCTCTTCAAAGCCGCCCAGAGAGAGGCGCTGTGGTTTTCCACCTTACCTGTTGCCACGTCAAAAACCTTGGTCTCACTTTTTGCTTTTAACAAAATCGAATTGATTTTAATTTCGAGTTAGTTTACAACGATAATGACAACCAAGCTTTTATTCCGTTACATAGTGTTATATGAATTTTTTATTTCTATTGCACTAATCAAATAAGAGTTCCCCATTAGTTCTAAGTATGTAAGGTCATATACTTTATAGTCTTTTGTCATGTTCTTTTTTGTCTTCTTCTTTCTCATTTTTATGAGCAAGATCAATAATCCAATTCTTCTTATTAGAGCTTCAATCAGCTTATGATATATATATATATATATATATATATATATATATGTGTGTGTGTGTGTGTCCAAATCATATAAGTCAACTTTCTCTAAATATATCCTCAATTAAAACTACTTCTACCTTCTTACTGATATACTTCTTTCTTATTTATTTTTTCGTGTATGCCTACTCATTTACTTTAACATTCTCATTCTGCTATATTTATTTTATTTATATGTTTTTACTTTATAGGTCAACATTAAGCACCATATAATATTGTTGATTTTTTTTTTCTAAGCGTCACTGGCTTTACTATTGTCTTATAAATTTTATTGTCAAGTTTGAGAAGATTTTTCTATCACATAAAACAACAGATGCATTCCTTCATCTAATCTATCATGCTTGGATTTTACTAATAACATCAATATCGATTTTGAGTTAGTCTAAACTCAAAAATTTTGTTTTCAAATTTTATTTAACTCACTCAAACTCTTCTTGATATTAGCTTGAACTTGTCAAGTGGTATAACTTTGGTCATACGAGATTTGTTGTTGTATGGATCATAAAAACTAAAATATCATTACACTCAATCTTTTCTCACAAATTCATACCTAACATCATTATGCTTGGTTCTTTCATGAATACATCTAATCTCGAGCAAGATACAAAGCACTCTGTCTCAATAAATAATAGAACAATCTTGGTACAGTTCCAAATCTTCAACTAAATCTCAACCAAATAACTTCTTTAATTGCTTCCTTTGTTTAGTAGACATGACCATTATTGGTTGTAGAGAAGAATTTCAAGTAATGGCACAATTGGTGAGAGCACATACATATCTTTTTTGAGATCTTGTTCTATCCAAATTACTGACAATCTAAATCAGTAAAACTAACAATACTAATATCTGAATCCTTTATACCATAGAGCAAACCAAATCTATAAATTGTGGTATCTCTCAAGCACCTCAAAACCCATTTCATTTTCAATAAGCCTTATCAGATTTATCCATATATTTACTAATGATATTGACCATATATGAAATGTCAAGATGAGTGCACATCACAGCATGTATAACATTCCTCTGTTCTCACTGCACCTGCATGTATGAGGTCGAGCCGAGCCAAGGTCAGGTCGAGCTCGAATCGGAAAAAAAAAAAAACTGGATCGAAATTGGCTGATGGCTCGAATTATTTTGATTTGAGCTAGCTCGAGTCAAATTTTTTTGAGCTTAAGCTTTCGAACCAGTTCATTCTCTTTTCATATTAATGTTTTTATTTAATTTGTGAATGCCAACTTTCATTTTGTTTGTAAGCCTCCCTTTTTCCCTCTCCTCTTCAAACTCTCAATGTGGGACTAAATAACACTAGTTTTTTAAAAAAAATTATTATTTTGAAGAAAAGGGAGGAGTTTTTTAAAATATGTATTTCATTTCTTTTTTTTTGTTGAATGAAATATGTATGCCATTTCTAAATGATAAAGCAATGGAGATTTGAACTTCCAACCTCCCAAAAAAAACCTAAGCCACTCTTCCACTAAGCTAACCTATTCATCTTACTTGTATAAAAATTATTTTATATATCTAACATTTACATAATATTATTTTTTTGTTTAAATCGATCCGATCTGAGCCGGTTTGATTCGATCTAGTGCCTACTTGAACTCGACTTTAAAAAGTCGTGCCAAAAAATTGGTTTGTGGCCCAGCTCAAAAACTTTGATTCGAGCAAAAATTGAGTGATTTTCAAGCTATTTTCGATCTTCGAGCTAAACTCTCACCCTTACTTGCATGAGGTATACTAGCTATATACTTCTCTTCATCCGATTGAGGAGATAACACTGCTTACATAGGTCTTGCCTCTTCTACCATGATTGAAAATTTACAAGAGCAAATGAGTTTCACTGTGCTTTAGGTTTTTAAGTGGGCTCTTGAAATATATACACTTGAATGACACATTAGACAAAAAAGTTCTTTGTGAATGAATTCTCACATGATGAGGATATTCGTTAAGATACACATAGAGAGTTGTCCCAAAATAGTTATTTAACACAAATTGTGTGATTGATGTCCCTTAGTCATAAGCTTAAGTATTTTAGTTAATAGGTATTTATTCAATTGTATATTCGGGCCCAACTTGGGCTCCCTCAATGTAAGTCCCTTAACAAGTGCATTTTGGATCTGTTACTGTGCGTGTGTGTGTGTTGGATAAGTTACTAGATTTTAATTTCTGTTGTCTCATTCTTGCTTGTTTGTTGGTGAAAGATATCTACATTGGCAAAAGAACCATGTTATTGTCTGATCGTTGCCTTCGCCATTGTTAATGAACTCTTCAGGCAGTATCAGTGATGTGATGGTTTTTATTTTTTTAAATTCCGCAGGGCCTGTGGCTGAAGACATGTTTCACTGGCAAGCCACAATCATGGGTCCCCCAGATAGTCCTTATTCAGGAGGAGTCTTTCTAGTTACTATCCATTTCCCTCCAGATTATCCATTTAAACCTCCCAAGGTATCACTGAGGTTTATTGTTATTTTCAATTACTATCCCATCTTATCTCCTAATCATTTTTCCAAGTAGGTTGACTGTTTGTAATTGGTAGTGGTTGTTAATAATGGTTACTGTTGAAGTTTCGATAATGGAAATGTATTTTTCTTTTGAATTTCTGATTAATCAATTTAAAGCCATCACAAAGTTTCAAACTCTTCTGCCTTCAAAAGTTTTTAAGGAACTTGCTTCTGAACTTCATAGTGGATTTAAGTTAAAAATGCTAGAGCTTGAGGGCACTAGTTGCCTCAAATTTATGCTGTATAATCTATTTTTACATCATAGATAATCTTGTTTTTGGTTTGGAAACTTCTACTGAGCTGCACATTTCATTCAATATTCAAATGACTGAGACTTGTGATTTCAATGATTATTTGTTTACATCCATTTTTTTGGAATTGAGTCTGTCAGATTTGCAGGTAGCATTCAGGACGAAAGTTTTCCACCCAAATATCAATAGCAATGGAAGTATTTGTCTTGACATTCTAAAGGAGCAGTGGAGCCCTGCTCTGACCATATCTAAGGTTACTGTTGTTCACTACAATTATTGTTGCTTGTTCCGAACTCCTTTTAGCTTCTTGTGGACAACCATGTTTCTTATTAGAGCAAATTATTAATAAGTCCCTATAGTTTATTTATAATTATATTTTAGTCTATTTTGAAATCTTTTCCTCAGGTCCCTAACATTTTTGAAATTTTCAATTAGGTCCAAAAAATTTAAAATAGAATCCTAAAAATAAAGCATGCCAAGTAAATCTACTATGGAAACTATTCATCTGTTGAGAAGCCTAGAAAGAAAAAAGATCTGCATTTAGTTTTCATTGTTTTAAAAAAAGCTTATGATAAAACCCCTATAGAAGTGTTTTAAAGAGTTTCAGAAAAGAAAGTGATTTGTTTACTTACATTCAAGTTATTACTTATGTTTAGATAGACACAAGTGGGTTTGAGTCGTTTGACTAAGGAGTTTGCTATCATAGTTGAATTATACTAAAGTTAAGTTTTAAGTCTTTATCTGTTTACTTTGGTTATGGAGGTCTTAACTAGACACATTCAAGAAGATGTGTCTTGGTGTATGCTTTTTGCATACGATTTTCTTCTTATTGATAAAATTATAGATAAGACTAACACTACAACAAATAAGATAATTAACATGAGTGTTTTAACAATGTTAATTATAAAATCACTC